>APFE031324610.1:155891-176015 GCA_000404065.3 Pinus taeda | reverse complement strand
GAAGGAGTGTCCAAATGACAGAAATGCAGGTCATCAAAGACACGGTTGACTCTTCAAGGAAGCAAGGAACCCCAAGTAAGAAGAATCAAATATTGTTTCTAATAAAGAAGTGTTATCTTGTATTGGCCCTCTCCTTCAGATTCTTTGGCAATCTGGCATATTGATTGTAGTGCTTCAAGGCCCTTCATCGGATAGAAGGGTGCACTCTCTAATTTGGTAGAGATGGAAACAATCATGGGATTACACTTGGAGCCGATGCCACCTATCCCAAAAAGGGAATGGAAGTCAAAGGTTTTATAGTGGCATTCGTCAAAGGAAAGGTACGTGTTTGAAAATAGAATTTTCTATGATGCTTTTGAGTTCAAGGTTGTATTAAGTTACTAAAAGTCCATAAGTAGGACCATGTCCATTGACACATAGCACCGGAGGTCTGTGAGTCAGATAGTGACAGGGAAGCTTGAATTCAAGAAGAGCATGAAACTACATGTTTGAGATGTACAGAAGGAAAATCTTACAAGGGGACCATTCCCCTCAAGTAGCAGGTCCACAGGTTTGAAACAACCCATGGAGTTTTGAGATTCATGAACGGGAATCTCATGTAGACAGGTGGAAGAAAGCCCTCAATGGCTTGAAGCAAATCACCCTGGGCATAGTATGAGAGGATCAACAACTACCTGATGAAGCTGAGATTCACTAGGAGTGAAATCGATCCAAACCATTACTCGAAGGTTGTGGATGATAGACCTCTCATAGTGGCACCTATATCTGACAGGTGCAGACCCTCTCATTTGTAGGAGACAGAGGGAGTTGGATTCCGTATGTGGAATGATAAACTGCAAGCCTGTGACTACCTTAAGGATATTAACTTTTAGAAGCTATATGGTAGTGATGTCAGACCAGATTTGGGAAATGCCTCTGAACTTCATAAACTCAATCACGTTGATGTTCTTGGTGAACTTTTGTCCGGACATATGTTTTGCAGTTAGCATGGTGAGCTCATATTTGGTTGAGCCTCACTGGATTGGTGCCAAGAATCCTCAGAGATATCTTCGAGGCATAATCTCTCATGGATTGAGAAGTGCTCTCGTGGAGAATCACGAGAGCACTTCTCAGTGCTAGTTCTCTTTGGATTCTGCTTCGATATCATGGATGAGCAGGAAGTAGAAATTGGTTGTTATAAGTACCTTCGAGACCGGATACATAACTTCGAGTATGACCTAGTATGAACTTGCCTGGCTATGGAAACTCTTCAGTGAGTACACATGATGAATACCACTATGATTCTCCGTGACAACCAGAGGTGGGGTTCGATTATTGAGGAATCCCGTATTCAATAATTGCTCTAGCAGATAGACATCAGATACTGCCTTATCTAGAATATGATAAGTTGATGAGCAAGGAGGCTCCATCGCACTAAGATGATGTACAGGTCAAAGCCCTGGGGAAAGATCAAATTTGTGATTTTCCCGAATGACTTGGAGTCATCGAGAGACCTTTGTAAAAGGGTCCTGCATGTTGCATACATTGAGCTCTGGGAGCTCTGGGGGGCTTGCGGTTCTTACTGGAGCAACATACGACCACAGGGTGACTCACCCTCTCCTGGTAGTGTGCATTGGAACAAGATGATTCGCTCTCTTGTGGGACAAGATGATTCACTCTCTTGTGGAGCAGGATGATTAGTTCTCCTGTGAGGCCTAGATTGATGTGTTCTCCATGGCAATTGTAGTAGGATTGATGTGTTCTCTTGTGAGGCCTAGATTGATGTGTTCTCCATGGAGATTGTAGCAGGATTGATGTGTTCCCCTGTGAGGCCTAGATTGATGTGTTCTCCATGGCGGCCTGGATTGATGTGTTATCCATGGCGATTGTAGCAGGATTGATGTGTTCTCCTGTGAGGACAGGATTGATTAGTTCTCCTGTCGAGGAATCCTACCCATGCAGTATGGGACTCATGGGAAGTTCCTCTCATCTGATCCATGAGCAAGGAAATAAAGTTAGGGACCATAATAGTAATGATGGACGCATCGTTGTATCTACCATATTCCCTACGCTAGGATGACCTCCATTGATCTGGGATCAATGATACTGGTCTGGGACCAGTGAGAGTGGTACATACTATGACGTTGACTTTGGGTCGGTTGAGACTGTTCTGGGACTAGTGGTACACTCTCTGAGACTACGATACTAGTCTGGGACCAGTGGTACATACTCTGAGATTGACTTCATGTCATTGCAATACTGGTCTCGGACCAATGAGAGTGGTACATACTATGACACTGACTTCGGGTCGGTTGACACTAGTCTGGGACCAGTGGTACACTCTCTGAGACTGCGATACTGGTTTGGGACCAGTGGTAGGAGTTGTACCATACTATGACGTTGAATTTAGGTCGATTGAGACTAGTCTGGGACCAATGGTACATACTCTGAGACTGACTTCGTGTCAGTGCAGTACTAATCTGGGACCAGTGAGAGTGGTACATACTATGATGCTGACTTCGGGTCGGTTGAGACTGGTCTAGGACCAGTGGTACACTCTTTGAGACTGCGATATTGGTCTGGGACCAGTGGTAGGAGTTGTACCATACTATGACACTGAATTTAGGTCGGTTGAGACTGGTCTAGGACCAGTGGTACATACTCTGAGACTGACTTTGTGTCAGTGGAGAATGGCATGAGAAATTCTCGATCAATTCTTCTTCTTCATAGTTCAACAAAACTAAGTTGAGCAGAGCAGAGCAGAACCAACAGAGCCAGCAGAGTTGAACAGAGCTGGGTAGAGCAGTGCAGGGCACTGATGACAGAGATAGTATAGTCGGACTTATGGATCAACGGATGGAGTTCTCCCTAGTTGAGAGGGAGTGCTAAATTGGCAACTAGGGCCAAACTCCATGTGGGTCAGCTTATTTATGGCAGCTGATATTTTTATTGGATACCTCTCATCGAGAGGTGTAGGATTGATCCAAAGATCATCCGATTCTGATAAGTATTTATGGAGATATGAATTTATTTTGATTATGTAATTATTATCAAGCCGACCAACTCCTATGTAGGCTCTAGAAGCCCAAACATCATGTCTATTCAACCTATACGTTTTTGGTATAAATAGAAGAGGATTTGATGTCATTTAGAACACACATTCTCCATGTAAACTCCTCCTCTCCACGTCTTGGGTTTTTCGAGAAGGAGAAGACACAAAAGAGAATATGCTGGATGCCCTAGCTGCAGATGTAGATGTAGTAGAAATTGCCGCAGTCCATACACTATAATGAAGGCAATCCACAAACTGTAATGGTGACCTTATCCACACAACCATACGTTGAGATGAACAATATATATACACATAAAGATGAGGGCATATTCACAGGCATATGAGGATTCCACGTAGCAGCAAAGGATGATCCACGCCAACATATGAGGATTCCACGCAGCAGCAGAGGATGATCCACATAGGCATATCCACGTAGCAGATGAGGTTGTTATATTCTTGGATCTGACAACGTACTTATAATGCAGTCAAAGTATATGAAACTACGCTGCTCATTGAAGACCTAGCCGTAGTCATAACCACAACCACAGTTATCTAAGCACCCATATGCAAGTCAAAAGGACATAGATACTATACGCTGGTCAATGAACCAATGATACCCTGTGTATTCAATGAAACATAGATATGCTGTCATGAATATCACGAAGTCATGCAGGCAATGAACGCAGCAATGAAATATATATATGCTGGTCATTGAGATAGCTTACGCAGCAAGATACTCATATATATATGCACAAGTAAATGAAATATATATACGCTGGTCATTGAGATAGCTTACGCAACAAGATACACATATATATATACACAGGCAATGAACGCAGCAATGAAATATATATACGCTAGTCATTGAGATAGCTTACACAGCAAGATACACAGATATATATACACAGGGAATGAACACAACAATGAAATATATATATGCTAGTCATTGAGATAGCTTACACAGCAAGATACTCATATATATATATGCACAGGTAAATGAAACATATATACGCTGACCTGTAGCCTAATATGCAGGTCATAAACAACATGGAAGTGAAGCCGCAGTAATACAAAGCTGTAGGTGACAGCGTGGTAAATCCAAGGCTGTCTATGAAAGAAGCACTCTTTCTAAGCATATTGGACAGTGTAATACAATAGTGATCTGGAGATGAAAATCTTGGATGAAGGGACTATGTTACACACAACATCCTCAGATATAAAACTTAGTGTATTATGACAAGGGCAGCATGATAATCATGATGATGGCAAGGGCAGCATGATAATCATGCACATTAGCAGGGGCAACATAATAATGATGATGCACATTAGCAAGGAGCTACATGATGAATGGGCAGCATGATGGATAAGATCATGGACAATGAGCAACATGATCGATAAGATCATGGACATGGACAGCATGATGATAATCATGATTAGTGCAGCTTGGTGCAGTATGCAGTGGTGCAGCAAGAGGAATAGATGTAGCATGATGATAGGTGAAGGAGTCACCTTGGAGAATCAGTTGAAGCAGAATGTCTTCAACTGATCTCATCGTTATAGAGATGATCTATGCTTAGATAGATAAGTCAATGTGTTGATTTCTGTTGTAAATGTACTCTCTCTCTCACTTTCTCTGCTGAAATTTGAAGAACATAAAAGAAGAATTGATCAAGGGTTTCCCCACATTGTGGGGTTTATCCCTGACTAGCACCACATCTTGTGTCCTCTTGTCTTGGCTTGTCTTCTGCGATTTATATTTATGTTCTATCTGCAGTTTACTTTATACTGATGTGATTGCTAATTTGGAAAAGAAATTAAATAAATTGCTCAAGCATAGAAAATACCTAAAATTAACAAATATCCAAGGTCAAGGTAAACAAGAGAAAAGACAATGATTGATATACTTCAACAAGTACTAAAGCAAATGCCTTCAATGAATCCCCAACTTGAAGGATTAACTTCTAGGGTTCCCTCTTGATGTGATGGCTAGGGCAGCGAATTTATAGAGAATCCACCATGGGAATTCCACCAAAACTTGAGGATCCCTAGAGTAGATAGTAAGGAAGAATCTTAGCTGAGGGAAATTCAAAATGCCTCCTTACAAAGGATTTCACACCAAGCCCTAGGGGATCCTCCCTATCCTTAAAGAGACGAAAAATAGAGGTGAAAAGAAAGATATTCTTTAAGTTTTGATTGATCACAAAGGATTCAACACTAGTGGCCATTGGGAGGTTAGGCATCAAGGATGATCTTAATATTTGCAACTCGCTTCTTTAAGGAGACCTAAAGAGCAGCTTCGCTAGCCCTAATAGAAGCAACTTCACTACACCTTTTGGATATTTATACTTCAACGACACTTGTTAATGGAGTTTCAAGGATGCAAATACAATAAATCCCCTAGGAACATTCATTCATTCACCATCTATGAGTAATACATGCAGATTTTCCTAATACAATTTTAGACAATATTTCATGAACTAGGGCACATAAATCACCATGAGACAATATTCCATGCATTAGACATTAATAAAATAATAAATTCATCAATAAAGAGCACTTACAAGAGGGTGAAGAACATATCCATCCATAACAATGCCAATTAGAAGCTCCAAAAAATATAGTGAAATTATCCAAACATCAAAATTCATCCAAAAAGCTCCAAAACACTCTACAAATCACAGGCTCTAATTCTTTTCCTAGGCCACAAATCCAAGTGATGATGGTTTAGAATGAAACTATGTCTTGTTGACCATATACATGTCAACAGTCCAAGAAGCAGAGCATAGAGTAGTGGAATAAATTTTTTGAGTCAATATCATCATTGTTATCCCAAATTCTGCTTTTACAATGTAAAAATGATTCTAGTACTAATACTAAGCCGTGTAACAACACCTATGAAAGCCTATAATTTTTCTCAAATGGTTTCACTCTATGGAGTTTTTTAACCTCACCAAACTATCTATGTTTGTAAACATGGATAATTGGAAGAGTTTTTCTCCCAAATATACCCCAAAGCTAGGGTGGAGCTCATTGACAAGGTCTTAGGTGAGTCCTAGTGTTAATCGAGTCTACGTATTTTATCATACTAGATCATGTGTCTTGTGTCGCGAAATTTCGTTGAGTCTTAAGAGTCCGAGTCTATGTGAATTTTCCCCTTCTAAGGGTTGAATTTGTGATATCTTGATGTAAAAGTGTTATCTAGGAATATTTTTGGTGAATGGTTCCTCATAATTAGAACATCATTAACAAAATATTTTTAGATACACTTAGAGGGTGCAAAAAATATTTAATCCCCTCTTAAGTCTAATAATTAAATTTCTAGCAAAAAATAAAATCAAAATTAGCCAGAAATTGTCTAAAAATAAAATGAAGGGAAAATTAATTACCCTTCGAGTGAAAATTCATCAGAAGATTATTTGAGGCTATTTTCAAGGGAAAATATTCAAGTCAAAAATAAAAGTTCCATTTCCAAGGCAGAAGGACCCAGTCTAGAAATTTGTTTGGGCTAGAGAAGACTATTTTCTAGCAAATTGATTTTTTTGGACCAAGCAGTTAAAATTTTTGCACAAGTAATGATAATTCTATTTTTTGAAGTCCCTCCAGTGGTCCAAAAGTCAAGTTTTGAACCTCCAACATAGTGAACAAGGAAAATCAATTTTTTTTGGAAATTTGTGTCAGTTAATCAGGGGATTGAATTTTTTCATCAAGGATCAAGCTATGGATTAGTGCAACTAGCCATTACTTCCACTTGGAGGGGCTAATCCCTCTCATTTTTATATATAAGGAATCTTTCAAGCTGCTCATTGAAACTTAACTTCTACTGGATCTGATGTACTGAGCTAAGCTCTACTGGATATTTTTCTGAATTAATAAAATCTTCAAGGTTTCAAATCAAGGTGTATCTCTCTTGATGATTCATGGTATGCATTGAATAATTTTTATGCTCTAATTGTGCTTATTATTGAAGATCGTTGTTCCACAGCTAGTGGTTGGATTAACTATTAGCACAGGCATCTTGCTTGAGGTATTGGGCTAGAGTAAACACAATGACGCTGGTAGATCTAGTAGGTATCTCTAGATCTCTAGTCTATTTGTGTGAATCAAAACCCTTTGGAACTCATAGTCTATCTTTTGTGTAGATATGTTTAGGTATTCATCCTTGAGGCATGCCCCAAGTTCATGGACTTTGAGGTGATCACATCTTGTTTGGACTCCAAGCTTATCTAACGATTTTTGGGTGAAGGGCTATGACTAGTACATTAAAATAAAAATATTTCTCTTAGTTCTTTTCAAAATCTACTTGGGCTATAAATGATTTATTTTCCAATTAGAGCTAATATTTCTCTCATAGATATTGTAAATAATTTTCTAACCCTTGTATATTATTTTCCTTTGTAAATAATATTTTTTGGGATTTTATTTTTCGAATTTTCAAGTTCTTTTGGCTTGGCTTTATTTATTTGATTTGCAAGTTCTATTAGCTCAAGGACTCAGAGTGGAAAATCTGAAGTGAGAATTTTGAAACCCTCACCTATCCTAGACAGTTAGGGTTTGGGCCTATTTTCACCTAAGTAGGATCCATCCATCAAAGAGAAAAAGTGTGTTCAACTGAGGGCTGAGTTGGGGTCTAGAAGCCCTAAACATCAAGACCCAAGTGCTAGAAAGTAAACGCCTTGCTTTCCAAGGGAAGCCCCCAACCTTAGAGGGCTAATTCATTGCTGCAACTAGGGTTTTCACAAGTATTTTATCATTGCATGGCTTGTAAGCCAATTTTGTGGGGTAAATCAAATTTTCTGTAGCTCATACTCATCCATCTGCTTCATCATGGGCAATTGCAAGGATTTGAAGGCATTTAAGGCCTAGTCACAGGGATTTGAGGGCTTCTAGCCCTAGTCGCAACCTCTAGGTGGCCTTTCAAGGCTAGATGCAGCCCTATTCAGGCCTTGTTGATTGATCCACAACCCTATAGGGGCATAATTTCATCTTTAAAAATTATTTTGAGGGTTAATATCTTGTTTTGCAGGCCTAACATCATTTTTGCAAGCGTTTATGGTTGGTTTTCACTGAATATTTTGTCATTCATCCATAAAGGTTTGATTTTTCGTAGCTAACCAGTGGTTTTGCAAGGCTAATATCCATTTTGAAGAGGTTTCCGGAGTTCATACTTGGTTTTAGGATTAGTTGTAGACCTAGAGGGCCTTCTCTCACTTGGTTGCAAGGGTTTCTAGGGCTTCTAGCCCTAGCCACAACCTTAAAGGGCCTCTAAACCCTATCCATTTGCTTGATTTATCATTTGAATTATTTTTAGAGCTAATTCATTGTGTTTGAAGGTGTCTTTCACTTGTTGAAAGCCTCACATCACATTTTTTAAAGTCATTTTCCTTAGCCATTGGCCTAAGAGGCTCATATTATCATGGCCGTGGAGTTTGGTGTCCTTTTTCCCTGCTTTCAAGCTAATCATTTGTGGTGGCAGGTATTCAAAGTTTAAATCATTGCCAAGTCACTTCATTTGGTGCCTCAATCTTGTCTCAACCTGGCAAACTTGGTAGTGGAGCAAGCCCTTTAGGCCTTGAGGGTTTGATCCTCTCTCCTTTCCTCTCTTTTGTTGGCTGTCATACATAACCAGATCTGAAGACTAATCTAATAGTGGCATAATCAAGTGTTAATCACCCTAAAGTGTTGAAGAATGTAACCAATGTCGGTCTTCATAATTATATTTAAAACATATTTGTCAAAAGAAAGAAAAAGAAATTTTATTATTAAATAAATTAACTTATTAAAGTATGGGTTTCATGCTTGGGTCAATTGTTTTTAGGTCAAAGCCTCCATTGAAGGCTTCTAGGTTTTATGTCAAGAGTCATTGTCCATGTCATAATGTAAAGAACCCTTCTTGGTATTTATTTGTCAAAGAAATTTATTTTACTGTGAAATAGGTCAATTAGGTCTCCTCCACCAAGTCGACCTCAAGAAAGGACAATTCGGCCTCAAGAAAAGGAATTCAACATCACAAACTCACTATATATTGGAGCAACTTGACTCATTTGGTAGTACATATCATACAAGTTCGAATTGCAGTAGCTAGGAGAAGAAAAAGTGCAAAGTTCAAGAAGGAAGTTGGAATCGAAGTTTTTGGGTCTCTCTCTCTCTCTCATGTGCAGTAAATTTCCGAAGCTTGAACAAAGAGGGCAAGGATCATAGTGACAGTCCTTGCCCTGAGCGTTGTTGCAATTATGTGTACAATTTGGGTGACAACAGGTCTCATCTATTTATTCATGTTACAAGTTCAAATTGTGAAAATTTGAGAATCCCCGAATCACTACTGCAACGACTGATTATGTTTCTTATATTTGTTAATTACTAAAAAAAAAATATTTATTGTTTCCTATAGTAAACATAGAAACTAATACACTGTAGCCTTCACCTATTTAAATAAAATGTGGAAATAAGAAACTGAACAAGAAATAAATACAACACATCTATACAATTATTTTTAGACAAGTGTACCCGAAAAAACCCAAGTGTGGGAAAACCAGTGCAGTAGCTGAGAGTTTTATTATTAAGCAGTAGTAATTTTTGAATACAATCTCTGGATGCCTTCCCAAAAATGCAATTATAGAGAATATCACTAACAAAGAGATAAGTGAGGTTACCTCACACTATCATTGGAAATCCTGGCTAATCCAGCCACTGAATCAACTACCTCTGTGCAGTCACTGTGTTAGCCTAGCGTCACACCATCTGGGGACAACGTCACCCCTTCAGCTGATTGATTTGCTACCAACGTACTTCGATTTGCACCTCCCAGTCTCACACCCCAGCTTTCGAATTCTGCAATCAATTCCTTCAACAAATTTTCAAATTCCCTCTTGGATTTTGTGTTGCCTCTATGTGGCCCTGTGTGGCTCTCGTCAACCTCTCTGGCTCTACGATACCTCTGTTGGATGTCTCTCTTCCTTCTCTGCTGAGTATTCTTCGACCTGGAAAGATTTCCCTTCAGATACTATCCCCGCCCCTCACTGCAAAATATCACTTCGAAATTTCTCATCGGTCGCTGCTCTGCTTCAGAAATTCGATCTTCTGATCTTCTCTCAATATCTTTTCTCCAAGTGCCCCTTAAACCTCTTCTTATATCTTTTTGTTGGACAACCAATAACCTATATTAACTTCTAATCAATGGCTCAGATCATTTTGGCTTGATACTTGTCTTATTCTAAAAGTTTCACCCACAGTTTAGATTAATACTCATTAATTATTTTAATTTCCTAAGTTTAAACTTAGGATCCCATTAAAAATGATTAATTATTTTAGTAGAACTGTCTCTGGGTGGAATTTCCCAAAACGATTTATGGGTATTGGAGAATGCATGTGTCTAAGCCACCCTGTAAATTTTGAGACTTAGAGCACATCCAATGCTACCATAAATCAACAGTCCCTCTTAGCAAGGAATGTGCTCTGGCAATGCACCCTGCTGAAGCATCACTCTGTTCTGTAACATCTCCTTCTGCGTTGCTAATGTCTGACATCCTGTCCACCAACTACTGTGCAAATGTTGCATCTATACTATTACTGACCTTGCCACTGTCAACACTGCATCCGTACTGCAACTCCCTCTTAATTCTACATCCGTGTTGCTGCTGGCATTGCCACTGCCAATACTGCATCTGCACTGCAACCTTCTCCAACTGCTGTTGCTAATGCTTCAGCAACGCAAAATCATCCGAAATTACTGAACTGGTGTTCAATATGATGCATCTCGTTGCTGGAGTTTGACTGTTGTTAGTCACTACACTGACCCTCTGAAGCCTCTGCACTGCATAGTCTCTAGCCCTCCTAGCCACTGCAATTGTCACTCCGACACTCCTCTGCATCAACTGACCCAGTGCATCCTGCTACTACAAATCTGGGCTCCCATAGCTAGGATTCGAGAGGTGCGCTTCTTAAGGATCCTGCCCATCTGCAGTTCTTTCGAACTACCTCCCTCCTGGAGATGCCTGAGTTGTCATGGCAAACTCCTCCTCCTCGATCTTTGCAGTTGCAACCTTCGAATCATGCTTCTCATCTTTGTCATTCTTCCTGAGAGGACACTATGTTGCATAGTGACCGAATTCACCACACTTGAAGCATTTGATCTTTGAAACATCTTTATTCTTCTTTCGCTGCCCCTTAGATGCGAGGGTTGCATTCTCTTCCTCCTCCGTGGGCTTTGACCCACTGCTACTACTTCCATCAAGTTTACACTTGACCAAGTCTCTCCTTAGCTCCTCTTGCTTAATAGATGCCCACAATCCATCCCAGTCTAGCAAAGTCGCCCTGCCAAAGATGTTTTGGACAAAAACTTGCCACTCCTCAGAAACTGAATTCAAGGCCAGTCTTATCATCTTGGAACCTTGAGGTGTTGATCCCATAGCTGCCAGCTCATCTTGGGTCTCCTGAAGCTTCGCAAGGAATGGATCAATGCATTCCCCCTTCTGCACCTGCATAGATCTCAACTTCTTCTCCAAGTACATCTTTCGCTGCTCAGAATATCCCTGATATAGCGTCGATGATCAATCTCACATCTCCTTAGCAGTCGCTCAGCTAGCGATGTGATAGAATACACGATCCTTCACTCCGTCGAGGATCATTCTCCTTGGCTTCGCCATTTCTCCCTTGTACTTCTTGAGCGGGTATGGATCCGTGAGCTTAGCTACCACGCTGTCAACGTAGACTATAAGAAAATTCTCATCCAGAAGGGATGACATCCTTGCCTTACAGATCACATAGTTGGATGCCCCATCCAACCTGTCCTAATGTCTCGGTCCACTGGCTGCCATCTCTATCAATCGAAAAAGTCGAATGACCTCCTCTCTCCTACTGCTACTCAGTAAATGAGAATTTGAATTCCCTAGCTAGGAATTCTCTGAGGAAGAAATTCCCTCAAGTGTCTCTTCTTCCCTCTAACGTCTTTCTACCCAGCAACTTCCTACAAAAAATTGCGTCACACTGGGAACCCCTCTTCACTGAAGCTTTTGCTGCACTGCTACCTCTACCACTGTCAAATCTTGATCTGGAAATCCTACCTCTCCGTCGACTCACTCAGAGAGAGATTTACCATGAAAATATTTCCCTCCTAGCCTGAACTGCACAATCTCTCTGGGGATTCGATTTGCTATCTCTGTAGGAATTTCAAACTCCTTTCCTCCTTCAGCGTTGGGATCTTCTGGCACTACTCTCTTGTTTCACCTGTAGCTCTAATACCATGTGAAAATTCGAGAATCCCTGAATCACTACTGCAACAACTGATTATGTTTCTTCTATTTGTTAATTACTAAACAAAATTATTTATTGTTTCCTACAGTAAACATCGAAACTAATACACTGCAACCTTCACCCATTTAAATAAAATGCAGAAACAAGAAATTGAACAAGAAATAAATACAACACATCTACACAGTTATATTTGGACAAATGTCTCTGGAAAAACCCTGTGTGGGAAAACAAGTGTAGCAGCTGAGGGTTTTATTATTAAGTAGTAGTAATTTCTGAATACAATCTCTGGATGCCTTCTCGAAAATCCAATTACAGAGAATATCACTGATAGAGAGATAAGTAAGGTTACCTCATACTATCACTGGAAATCCTGGCTGATCTAGCCACTGAATGCACTGCCTCTGGCTACCTCTATGTTGCCTCTATGCAGTCACTACATCAGCCCAACATCACACCCTCTGGTGACAGCATCACCTCTTCAGTTGATCGATTTGCTGCCCAGGAACTTTGATTTGCAACTCCTAGTCTCACACCTTGGCTTTCGGCTTTACAATCGATTCCTTCAGCAAATTTTTGGATTCCCTCTTGGCTTCTGCGCTACCTCTGTGTGGCCCTGCCGTGGTTTTGCGTCAGCCTCTCTGGCTCTGCGCTACCTCTGCTAGATATCTCTTTGCCTTCTCTACTGAGTATTCTCCGAACGAGAAAGATTTCCCTTCGGATACTATCCCTGCCACTCACTGCAAAAGATCACTTCGAAATTTCTCACCGACAACTGCTCTGCTTTAGAAATTCTATCTTCTAATCTTCTCTCGATATCTTTTCTCCAAGTGCCCCTCAAGCCACTTCTTATATCTTCCTATTGAACAACCAACGACCCAGATTAACTTCTAGTCAATGGCTCAGATCATTTTGGCTTGATCCTCATCTTCTTCTAGAAGTTTCACCCATAGTTTAGATTAACACACATTAATTATTTTAATTTCCTAAGTTTAGACTTAGGATCCCATTAAAAATAATTAATTATTTCAATAAAACTGTCTCTGGGTGGAATTTCCCAAAACCATTTTTGGATATTGGAGAATGCATGTGTATAAGCCTCCCTGTAAATTTTGAGACTTAGAGCACATCCAATGCTACCAGAAATCAACACAAATAACAAAGATCAAGCCCCTCTAACATGTTTGATGTGCAAGGAAAACCACCCATGATTACAAGCCAACCATGATAGTTTTAAAAATTAAATTAACTCTCTCTCAAGCCCACGTGTAGCTAACGTCATGCATGTGAGGTGTTGTTGTTGCCTAGCACACACACCTAAGTTAGTGAGAAAAATCCCTTAACCCCGCAAGGTGTGGTTGGTGGAAAAACTAAGAGATGGGGTTGTCACCTATTCTCAATTCTCTTCGTTTAGTCTCTCTCCTAGTTAAAGCTAATGGGGTGGTCCCTAATGGAAAGTTAATAAAGGAAAAGTGAATTTCTAGGAGACTAAAGTTAGAGGGAGATGCTTGTCAAAAATTAACTTGACTCCAAGATGTTAACAAGAATATAATATATGAGCATTATCCAATAATGTATTCAAAGTATAGACCAATGCCTCAAAGGAAATGGCAATTGCTTTCTCAAAACAAAAATCAAGATACAATGATAGAAAAATCCTGCAAAATCAAATGTTAGACCAAAATGAGCATATAAACATCAATTGCAAATATAAAGGAAATATTACTTGAAAGTAAATGCTCAAATGACAAGATAATGACATAATCACTCATGAGCAAAATAACCATCAAAGCAACAAGTATATGAAATAACCTGAAAATAGAGTTGCACCAACAAAGGATATTCCAAGTACAAGAAAGCAAATAGTTGCAAAAGTAAAAGATCCAAACACTTGAAATATAAATCAAATGCTTCTTGATAAAAAGATAATTTTTGCAAATAAACCTCAAATAAATTCAAGATAGCATACATAGGAGGGTTGTATTGCAAGTAAAATGAAAATGTGAAGTCGAGATGCTCATGGTTTATTTTATTAGTTGTACTCTAAAGAAAACTTTCAATTGAACTCCAATCACCAGACCTCATCCTCACCCGGAAATCTGGATCTCACAATGACGAGTCAATAGGATGGAGGGTCCCTAAAATCTATACAACCAACTTAAGTTGGAGGTTAATTTTTGGAAATGCCAGTTAGTTATAAAATGTGCCTAAGTGAGATGCATGTAATTTGCTCTCCTAATTTGAAATATTGATAGCTATGCTTCCATAAATGAGAAAATACCTTAAGTAAAATTGCACCAATGACTTCAGAGTGAAAACAAATAGCAGCTTAATGCGAGAAAGTGAATTAAAATGATACAAGTTGCTGAAAAATAAATTTCTTCAAGTAGAAAATGTTGGCATTACGACACAGATTTGGCACTATGACACAGGTGTTGTCCTTGATGGCAACTCACTCAGATGACAGATCACAGTTCAGACTCACAGAATGAAGAAAAGAGAGGTATATGCAGGTCCCCACTAACCAAGCCGCATGTACACATGGGTTAGCAGACCAAAAGGAGCGTATAACGTACACACACTCTTTCACAGAAGGAAAGGCGCGTACATGTTGGAAAACTAAGTTTTGGTCTGTGGTATTTGGTCCATGGTATTTTGATCCATGGTATTGGTCCAAGGTATCTGGTCCAAAGTGTTGACCCTAGGTATTTGGTCGAAGGTATTGGTCCTAAGTAGTTTTTGGTCCATGGTATTGAGTAAGGCCTAAGACTATAAAAGGAGGAGAAGATCATTAGGCAAAGGTACTCAAGTATTGAATATCTGATGAAGAGCAACATCTAGTATACAAGTTATTGGGTTATGGTGCATAGCTAGATCTGAACCAAGGATGAACCTTAGCGCTTGATAAAAGATAAGATCTAATGGTGGGTCAAGATCTTAAGGCTTGAAGTGAAGTATCTTTATGTGATTTGATCATTTATCTGAATAACTAGCGCATGTTGTAGTCTATAAATATGATGATCTAGGTATAACTGAAATCTGGAATTGTTGTAAAGTTTAAATCATCATTTCCGTACGTAGGTTCACATTAGAAAAGGCGCGTATACACGCTGGTTATGCATATCAAAACAACGTATACATCTTAAATTTGATTTGCAGATCTATACACAGGTTCATCTTGAGAAAAGTGCATATGCACGCAGGTTCAACACATTGAAGTAGCGTGTACCTCATAAAATATGTGTTAGATGCTTCTATTTGCTGTCGCAGTGTTCTGGGTTCTGGTTACTATGTTCTGGTTACTATATTCTGGTTACAACGTTCTGAAAGATCAGATTTAAGGGTTGTTAAAGTGATTGGTTGATTCAATTGTGGTTCGTGCAAAGGAGATTGGTTGATTTGATGATTGAATGATGCTATTTATGGATCTAGTTTGAAAATTTATGAAACGTGGTCCCTGGAAGAAAAGAGAAGGTTGTAGCCTTTTGTAGGCTGGCACCTATGTACTAATAAACATATCAGCTAGTACAAGAGCTAGGGGGTTATAGCTCCCTTCCAGAAGAAGCTGGAGAACGAGAGAAAGTTGTATCCTTCTACAGGTAGAAGCCTGTGTACTGGTATAAGACTGCACTAGTACAAAAATTGTAAAAAGAAGTTTCTAATTTAAAAAGAAGATAGAGATGATTGCAGAAGGTGGTTTTCACCCACATTGGGTTTCCACCTTATATCTTGTGTTCATGTGTGTGACTGTCTGTTCTGTTTTTACTGCACCTGGTTACTGTTTATATGGTTCTAATGCATTGAGGATATACGCTAGTTGCCTTAAACACAGTTGCGTATACACACGAGTTCCATTAACTGAAGTAGCGTATATGTATCTGATTATGGAAATGAAAAATTATTGACTTGCTAACACTAATTCACCCCCCCTCTCAGTATTATTTCCAACAATTGGTATCAAAGTAGGTCCTTCAAAAGAAGCTTGATCGCTTGAAGAAAGATCCATCGTCATGAGTAACCACGAAAGAGAGGGATCCATCAGACCACCAATCTTTGATGGGAGAAACTTCATTTATTGGAAGGTAAGAACCACATCCTATCTTCAATCTCTTAGAACAGATGTCTGGGAAATTGTAGAAGGAGAATACACATTTCCATTAGCAATTCCTACAAATGCAGCAGGTAAAAAGCAATATGAAACCAATGCCAAGGCTGTCAATACTTTATTAGGGAGTCTGTCACAATCAGAATTTGTCAAAGTTATGCAGCTCAAATCTGCCAAAGAAATATAGGACAAGATCGTTCTAAGCTATGAAGGAGACACTCAGGTAAAACGTGAAAAACTGCAAACTCTCATAATTCAATATGAAACTCTCAAAATGCACAATGATGAAAGTATAGCTAGCTACTTCTTACGTATAGATGAGATTGTTAATTGCATGAAGAATTTGGGTGAAGAGATAAAAGAAGTTACTTTAGTTGAAAAGGTTTTAAGATCTTTGTCTACTAAGTTTGCATCAAAAGTATCTGCCATAGAAGAAAAGCAGGATCTTCAGACTATTACTATGACACAACTGCACGAAATCTTAATTGCTTTTGAAATGAGAAAAGGAGGTCCATCGGATATGAGAGAAGCTGCATTTAAAGCTTCAAAAAGAGAAGAACTCAATGAATCAAGACATATTTCAGAAGGAGAGGAAGAAGCAAACTTTGTCAAGAACCTTCAATGGGGTTCTAGAAGATTCAGAGGTAAACTACCTTTCAAATGCTTTGCTTGTGGAAGAGTCGGTCATTATGCTGCCAAATGTCCTCATAAAGATAAGCTTGATAAAGATAAGGAATCAGCTAAATGGAATAGAAAACAAAGTGTAAGCAAGAAGAGCTACTATACTCATGAAGATAGCGATGGTTTATCAATTAGTGATGAAGATGAAAATAGTAATGACTATAGACTTTTGATGCCTTTTGAAGATGATGATTTCTTAGATGCTTTAGATGAAGATGACCTTTATGAAGAAATCTCTAAACTCAAATCTGTTAGAAGAAAAGAAATGATTATAGATACAGTGCATTCCAACTGCGAAAGAGAAAAACACAATGAAAAACTAGAATGTGAAATTGTGGGTCTAAGAAAGGATATTGAGAAAACAAAAGCTCTCAATCTTAGATTTGCTAAAGGATCAGAAACATTAAATGAAATTATCAAAGTGCAGCGTTCTCCTCTGATAAAGACAGGTCTTGGATATACTGAAGAAGCATCTCAAGCACAGAAGCCGTCAACCTCCACTAAAAGCTATCCTGATGCAGCAAAGAGCAGTGAACAGTTTGACAATCGTCAACAAAGGCATAAAGCAGATCACAAGGTAAATTAGGCTCAATTTACTTCAAGGATGAACAAAAGCTACAACCAACCTCAGGGAAATCATACTCAATCTTCTTCAAGAATGAATATCAATAAAAACTACAATCACCAGGTCAGTACATTCGATAATTGCAGGAACTTCTTTAATGGCCAATGTTTTTCATGTCATAACTTTGGACACAAAGTTGCTCAATGTGTTGCTTACAAGACCATCATGACTAGAGAAGCACAAAATCAAAGGAATGTGACAGGGATCATGAAACAGACCTACAATAACTTTTTTCTTCTTGAAAACGAAATAGAATTCTCTATCTGCAACAACTTCGGTTATGAAGAATCTGAATGCAAAAGTAAATTTCGGCAAACATCTCAGAAGGAGCAAACTTCACTAAGTCCCAAAATATGGAGAAAGAAAGAACCGCAAACAAAAAGATGTGGTATAGCCTTGTATGCAAAAGGACAAGAAAATCAGTGGTACATCGACAGTGGATGCTCAAAACACATGACATGTGACAAAGAAAAACTTCAGTCATATAATGCCTTAGAAAAGGAAAAGAAGGTCTCATTTGGCAAAGACACTCCTGTTGTCATAAAAGGTAAAGGTTCTGTTCTCTTAAAATAAAAAGTTAAAGTTGGGAATGTTATGTATTTTGATGGTCTAAAGTATAACCTGTTGAGTGTCAATTAAATGTGTGATCAAGGAAATGAAGTAGTATTTCGATCAAATGGATGTGTTGTTCATGAGCTTGATACAAGAGAAATCGTGATCAAAGGTATAAGAACTCCAAACAACTTATACATACTCAAGGGAGGATAACAACAGTGTTATCTAAGCAAAAATGATGAACACTGGCTATGGCACAAAAGATTGGGGCATCTAAGCTTCTCTCAAATAAGAAAAGCATGCAAATTCCAGGCTGTTCGTGATCTTCCTGATATCGACATCCCAGAAAATACAATATGCAAATCATGTCAATTTGGTAATCAAACCATAGTGCACTTCCCTGAAGAAGGAAGGATCAGCTAGTAAGCCTCTTGAACTTGTTCATACTAATTTATGTGGACCATTAAGGAAAAATTCACCTCGTGGAGAAGAATACTTTATATTGTTCATTGATGATTTTTCCAGAATGTGTTGGATAGGACTTTTAAAGCATAAAGATGAAGCATTTGAAAAATATAAAGTCTTCAAAGCCTTGGTTGAAAATGAATCAGATCGCAAAATCAAATGCCTCAAATCTGATCGATGAGGGGAATTTACCTCGGATGAATTCTTTGACTTTTGTGAAGAACATGGAATAAAAAGACAATTTTCCACTGCAAGGACTCCTCAACAAAATGGAGTGGTAGAAAGGATGAACAGAACTGTTCAACAAATGGCTCATGCTATGCTAGATGAGTCTGGAACTCCTGCAACCTTCTAGGGTGAAGCTGCATTCACTACTGTCACTATTCTCAACCAAGAAAATGTTCGGGTAAACAACACTCAAACTCCACATGAACTTTGGTATGGTAAGACTCCTATTGTAAAATACTTCAAAGTTTTTGGAAGCAAATGTTACATCAAAAGGACTGATGAAATGGTAAGTTTGAACCCAGAGCAGATGAAGGCATTCTCCTTGGTTACTCTTCCTAAAGTAAAGGATATAAATGTTATAATAAAATACTTGGGAAAATTATTGAAAGTTGATGTTGTGGTTGATGAAGCATGCAAAAATCCAAAGCAAGTAAAAACCGAATATTGTGAAGAAGATGAGGATTATCCTCCCACATCAAATCGGACTAATTCTGAAAAAGAAACCAATGAAGCACCAGAAGAACAGATAACGATAGAAGAAAAGATTCCATCTAGGTATGTTCAGAAAAATCATGCAGAGACTCAAATTTTGGGACAGAAAGAGGTAGGTGTGCATACAAGAACAACTATTACAGAAGATTCAAGCTATCTAGCATTGCTTTCCTTCACTGAACCTCAAAATGTAAATGAAGCATGTTGTATAGGTAAATCCCCTCTACGGATAGAGGCGATCCCTACTAGCCCAACAGGGGTCTAGCAACAATCGAACAATGCTACACCGCAGGTTCCTAGTTGTAATTAACAAGCGGGTGAGAATAACCTACTTGGATTCCAACGTTTGTTCGTCGAAGAGATATTCCTCTCGCCCTTTCGCTCCAGCCGATCGCAATTCCCCGCTATCCTCGCGGATGAATACCTGCACAAGCAAAAGAGAGCAAACAAAAGCGTAAAATCTACTAACAACAACTATGTATCGGTCAGGAAGGATACAATTTGCATTAATCAATCATTGAACAAATGTAAATGGAACCATAAGAGTAGTCATCTATCTTTATTAACAAAAAGTAGAGTAAGGACAACCGGTGTCCTGACGCTGAGTCCTTCCCTAGAGGGTCCAGCCAGCATATCTTCCAAGCATTCACTTTTGAGACAAATCTCCCAAGTCAAAAGGTCTCTCTCTCACATACA
>APFE031324610.1:118597-135255 GCA_000404065.3 Pinus taeda | reverse complement strand
TTATGTTTTCCACTGTCTAGAGAGGATTCAAATTCATTGTTTGCCCTCTTTAGCCTCTCTTCTTCTTTCCTTGACCATCTATCTCAGCTAAAGGCATTAGCATAAACTCCTACCTTGCCCCAAAGACCCACCTGCAAAAACTGAGCTCAATCCCCGCACCCTGAATTGCACTCCCTTCAATTGCCACCAAAAACCCCAAAAACTTTAAATCAACCCTCCTTATCAGTTTACTAGCCTAAAATCAGTGTTTCTAATTGGTCAACTCATCCTATTGAAAAATCCACCGAGTTTGACCTGAGAGAGCCTTCTCATACCTCGTAGGGCTAGCTACGAGGTGAAATGGTTTGATGTAGCTTTGAGGTTTGTCTATCTCAGCCTAGGTGAAATCTCAAGTGCTAACAGAACTAGTTCAGAGGGAGATCATGGTTGCTGATTTGGGTGCTAATTGACAGATGGTGCTGATGATAGTTGTTGATGACTATCATGGTCTTGTCTTAGATATTTGGACTTTGTTATATATATCAAACGACCTATTTTGTTACCCCACTATGCATGGGATGGATGATGTAATGTTCTTGTTTTGACATGTATAAACAATTAGTATATCCCACTTGGTTGGGGGGATGAGTCAAACTTGGTATATCCCCACTTGGTTGGGAGATGGATGTATGTATGAGTCATTGGTGATAGGAAGGTCAATTATGATGTATGTATAGAGTCATGTTCTTCTTTTAGAACATCTTTTTGCAGACCTTGCTTATATTCAGGGGGAGCATGGACTCGATCATGGAGCTCAATCAGTACACTTCAACATATCAGAGAATTCAGCATTAACTCAAGGGGAGCATAACATTTTACCCTTGATGACAAAGGGGGAGAGTGATTTGGGGTTACCATCAAGTCCAAAGGGGGAGATTGTTGGCATTATGACACAGATTTGGCACTATGACATAGGTGTTGTCCTTGATGGCAACTCACTCAGATGACAGATCATAGTTCAGATTCACAGAATGAAGAAAAGAGAGATATACGTAGGTTCCCCACTGACCAATTCGTGTGTACATGTGGGTTAGCAGACCAAAAGGAGCATATAACGTACACACGCACTTTCACAGAAGGAAAGGCATGCATATGTTGGAAAACTAAGTTTTGGCCATGGTATTTGGTCCATGGTATTTTGATCCATGGTATTGGTCCAAGGTATCTGGTCCGAAGTGTTAACCCCAAGTATTTGGTCCAAGGTATTGGTTCTAAGTAGTTTTTGTTCCATGGTATTGAGTAAGGCTTAAGACTATAAAAGGAGGAGAAGATCATTAGACAAAGGTACTCAAGTATTGAATATCTGATGAAAAGCAACATCTAGTATACAGGTTATTTGGTTATGGTGCATAGCTAGATCTAAACCAAGGATGAACCTTAACGCTTGATAAAGTATAAGATCTAATGATGGGTCAAGATCTTAAGGCTTGAAGTGAAGTATCTTTATGTAATCTGATCATTTATCTGAATAACTAGCGCATGTTGTAGTCTGTAAATATGATGATCTGGGTATAACTGAAGCCTGGAATTGTTGTAAAGTTTAAATCATCATTTACTGATCTGTACGCAAGTTCACTTTAGAAAAGGTGCATATACACGCTGGTTATGCATATCAAAACAATGTATACATCTTAAATTTGATTTGTAAATCTGTACGCAGGTTCATCTTGAGAAAAGTGTGTATGCACGGACGTTTGACACATTGAAGTAGCATATACCTCATAAAATATGTGTTAGATGCTTCTGTTTGCTGTTGCAATGTTCCAGGTTTTGGTTACTATGTTCTGGATATAGTATTCTGGTTACAGCATTCTGAAAGATCAGATTGAAGGGTTGTGAAAGTGATTGGTTGATTCAATTGTGGTTGGTGCAAAGGAGATTGGTTGATTTGATGATTGAATGATGCTATTGATGGATCCAGTCTGAAAATTTATGAAGCGTGGTCCCTAGAAGAAAAGAGAAGGTTGTAGTCTTCTGTAGGCCAGCACCTACGTATTAGTAAACATATCAGCTAGTACAAAAGCTAAGGGGTTGTAGCTCCCTTCCAGAAGAAGCTGGAGAACGAGAGAAGGTTGTAGCTTTCTGCAGGTAGAAGCCCGCGTACTGGTATAAAACTGCACCAGTACAAAAATTGTAAAAAGAAGTTTCTAATTTAAAAAAATTGATAGAAACGATTGCAGTAGGTGGTTTTCACCCACATTGGGTTTCCACCTTATATTTTGTGTTCATGTGTGTGACTGTCTGTTCTGTTTTTACTGCACCTGGTTACTGTTTATATGGTTCTGATACATTGATTAAAGATCAACATATGATAAATTAACTGAATCATAAGGATATACACTAGTTGCCTTAAACACAGTTGCATATACATGCGAGTACTATTAACTAAAGTAGTGTATATGAATCTGTTTATGGAAATGAAAAATTATTGACTTGCTAATATTGATTCACCCCCCCTCTCAGTATTATTTCCAACAGACAATGACAATATAGTGCTCCAAGGAAATATCAACAATACTTAAAATAACATTGTAACAAAAGTTGACAAAAATGAAGCATGTACTCAAGTAGTCATGAAACAATTTACCAAGCTTAATGGAAGTGAATTAATAAACTAAATTAAAGCTTGCCAAGAATTTAAAGTGCTTACATGTAAAGAATGATTTTCTCAAAGTAAAGTGTTAACTTGTAGCTCAAAGTAACAATGAAATGAAGAATGCAAAGCTCAAGTAAAAATGTAGCAAACTTAATTTAGTAAATAAAATGGAGTGTTGAGGTTGTGTTAATTCTCAATTAAGCATGCAAACGAAATGAGTATGAAAACTAAGAGAATAAAATGAAAAGTCAATCCACCCACATATTCCTTCCTTTAAATGGAGAGGAGGGATGCCGTGGGTAAAATCCCAAGCTCCCACAAGTAAATTTTGATTTTTTTATTAATGGTTACAAATGAGTAGAAAACCTCTTAGAGGGCTGCCCAAATGAGTGAAGGAGAAGTTTGCAAAAGGATGACTTATGAGAACCAAATCTCCCTCTCAAATAAGGTAAAACTTGGCAACCAAAACTACCAATAAAACTTCCTCAAATCTGAAATACAAGAGGCTATTATTTGTAGCAATAAATCAACCTTTATAAATGGTGGAAAATCTTGCTTGAACAAGGGAGGATGAGCCTCCTAAAATCTACAGACTAATCAGAAATATTTTTGCCTTCAATGCAACTCGTTTTTTGCAGAAAATTGTTGTCATTAGATGCCCGCGGCCTCCTTGAGAATTGATCCAAACGTGTACCCAAAGGTCTTGCAAAGACTCGTTAGATGTTGTGGGAAGTTTCTCCTCAAAATTTGCCAAACAAGAGCTAGCAAAAATCCAAACAATGGTTGCAAAACAAGACAAGTATTTGTGGACAAAAATCAACTAGATGAAGAGTATATGTACAATTATAATTTACAAAGGACTAAGTTAAAAAGTTTGAGTAAACTCTCCTCTTTTCTTAGCTATCTTCAAGCTCTTAAATAGCAAATGAAAGCAATGAAGTACATTCTTTTAAAAGAGATTTAAATTTTGAAGTACTCGGCTTGTGTACAAGCTATGTCCCAAAGTCCTTGCAAAACCATTTTGTAAGATAAGACTATGAAGGTTCAAAGAACAAATGAGAGCTCCTTTAAGAATGTATTAAGTGCGGGTTGGTCTCTCCAGAGTCCAAATACTTCCCCTCACGCCCGATCCTTTGATCCCAACAAGATGTTCCCCTCTACAAAAATTCAATCAAGAATTAGCTCCATATAAATTTAGCAATAAACAATGATAAGAAACTCTAAAGATTTATTTGAAACCAACTAGAGCATACTTCTAAATCAAATGTCAATGCAAGATATCTCTACGTTAACAAATCTACAAGAGCATATGGAAACAAATTAGATCAAATCATGAGTAAAAGGAATTATACCAATGATCAAGAATTCATCACACTCCAAAAGGAGGAACTCCTCATCACTGAAACCCCAAGGTCTTTATTGATATTTCTAAAAGTGTACAAGGCAGTAGCATTTCCACAATCACAATAGCTAGTAACAATGAATACATAGTGAGAGCCCATAGCTCTATTATATAGAATCGTGGGAGCCAATTGCAAGGAAAATGGTGACAATCCCAAGGCAAATGGTGACAATATGAATGCTCCTTCATGTTGGGTGTGGAGCCTGATTATATTCTTTATTCAGAGGCATCACAGCATTGGATTCTAGTTCATAATGTGGTGGCAACACCGCTCGTTTGATCATTGTCAGGGGGGTTCGGGGGGGCAACGATGGATAATCTGTAATTTCACTTAAATTGCCTTGTAAAATATTGTATTTTCGTAGTCAATATGCACCGCTCATTAGGCCGATGATCTGACGGTAGAAGTTATGTTTAATTTAGGTTTTTTACCCTAGAAGGAAACCCCTCACTACATATGAGAGAATTCTATTGCGGCTATGCATATGCGTATTTTGAGTGAGAAAGGGAGAGGAGACTATGGGAGAGTGAAGAGGAAATTACAACGAATTTGTCGTAAGTTGTGTCTCTTTGTTTTGATAGATAATATAAAAAGAAGGATTGGTTGTTTCTCCATGGACATAACCCACATTGGGTGAACCACATATATATGTGTCTCTCTTGTTTTATGCTTTTTTTGTGTTTGTGTTTCTTTAATATAGTATGTGTTTCATTGCTCTGTAATATATAATTTTTTAACAACTGGTATCAAAGCTGAAGGTTTATTTGGCTCATAAACTTGCAGGAGAGAAAGGTTCTTGGTTCGAGTGGGAGCAATGGCGGAAAATGGTAGCTTTAGGGTCAAGAAATTTAATGGCCAAAACTACTAGCTGCAGAAGATGCAGATGGAAGATTGTTTGTATCAAAAATATCTGCCCTAGCATTGAGTGGAAAAACAAAGAAGTTGACGAGTACGACAGACACATAATGAGAGATTCTCAAGAGAAAGGCACTTGGAACAATACAGTTGTGCCTAGTGGTGTCGGTAGCTTTTAATATTTCGAAGGAAACGACAACAGAGGGTTTAATATCAACATTAGTAAAACTATATGAAAAACCCTCGGCCTCAAATAAGGTATTTCTTATGAAGTGCTTATTTAATATGAAGATGTCAGAAGGTGGATCTGTTGCTGATCATTTAAATGAATTTAACACTATTACCAGTCAGTTAAGGTCTGTAGGGGTAAATTTTGATGATGAAGCTAGGGCTCTGTTATTTCTGTGCTCATTGCCAAAAAGTTGAAATGGTTTAATTATGGACATTAGTAACACTATCTCTAGATCTAGTACTTTAAAGTTTGATGATGTAGTTGGTGCTATCATTTGCGAGAAAATGCGACAAAAAAACTTCGGTGAAACATCAGGTAATGCTTTGACTGCATAGACTATTGGAAGAAAAATGGAAAGAGGAAAGAGCCCTAAATATCATAGTAAGTCAAGGAAAGGTAGATCCAAGTCTAGATCGGGGATAATGTGTTGAAAATGTGGGAAGAAAGGAGACTTGAAAAAAGATTGCAAGTCTCGGAAGAGAAAAGGAGACGCACAACAAGAAAACAATCATGAAGCAAATGTGATAGGTGATGTGTTGCAAGATGTTTTGATTCTCTCATTAGAAAATGTTATTGATGCATGGGTGGTAAATTCAGGGGCCTCATTCTATGACACACCTGATAGGAAACATTTTCATGATTATGTTCAAGGAGATTTTGGACAGATTCATTTGGGTGATAATAAACCCTATAAAATCATTGGAATGGGTAAATTTTTCATAAAATAGCATAATGGAAACCAATGGCTATTGAAGGAGTTAAAACATGTTCCAGATCTGAAGAAAAATTTAATTTCAACAGGGCAGTTGGGAGGTGAAGGTTGTGTAACTACTTTTATAGATAAAATCTGGAAGGTCACTAAAGGAGCCCTAGTAATAGCAAAATGAGAAAAGGTTGGTACATTGTATTTATCCAATAGTATTTCTAATTTTGTTAATGCTTTAACCTCCACATGAGCAAATGCAACATTGTGGCATCATAGGCTCGGGCACATAAGTGAGAAGGGGATGCAGATTCTTCGCTCAAGAAATTTATTGCCAGGTTTGAAGCATGTTGATTTGGATTTTTGTGAGAATTGTGTTTATGGAAAACAGAAGAGAGTCAAATTCCTCAGACTTCGGAAAGAAAAAAAGAGTGAAAAATTAAAGCTTGTGCATATAGATGTATGGGGACCTGCTCAGATATCCTCTCTCGGCGACTCTTGCTATTATGTTACTTTTATTGATGATGCCACCAAGAAAACATGGATTTATTGTATTCGAAATAAATCTGATGTATTTGATACTTTCAAGAAATAGAAGTCTTTGGTTGAAAATGAGACAGGAAAGAAGTTGAAGTGTCTAAGATCAGATAATAGAGGTGAATATTGCAACAAATAGTTTGATAAGTACTGTTTATAGGACGGAATTCGCAAAGAGAAGACAGTTCTAGGAACACCATAGGAAAATGGTGTGTTATAAAAGACGAACATGACAATCATGGAGCGTGCAAGGTGCATGAGATTGCATGCAAGATTGCCTTTACAATTTTGGGCAAATGTTGTAGATACTGCTATTTATTTATAAACATAGGGCCTTTAAGTTCCTTGGATGGTGGTATTCCAGAAGAGGCATGGACAAGTGAAAAGGTAAGCTACTCATTTTTAAAGATTTTAGGTTGTGAAGCCTTTGTTCACATTAATAAATAAAATAGAACAAAGCTTGAGGCAAACTCAAAGAAATGTACCTTTATTGAATATGGTGTTAATAATTTTGGTTATCGCTTTTATGATTATGAAATCACAAAATCATTAGGAGTAGAGATGTCATATTCAACGAAAGAGTCTTGTATAAAGATCAAATGCAAGAAAAAGAACAGGAAAAAAAATAGAGAATACACAGTGCTTGATGAGATCACTGAAAAATAAAGGTTTCCAAAAATCATAATGATCAACAACCACAATAGCAACAAGCAACTCAAACACCTGAAGGTGGTGTTAGAAGATCTACCAGGATAAGTAGACCCCCTGAACGATACTCTCCTTCATTATATTATGTATCATTGACTCATTCTGGTGAACCAAAATGTTATGAAGAATCAATGCAAGTAGAAACCAAGAAGAAGTGGGAGCTAGCCATGAAAAAAGAGATGGACTCCTTGGTACATAACCAGACTTGGGACTTAGTCAAGTTCTCTGCAAGTTAAACAACATTGCAAAAAAATGGGTTTACAGGTTGAAGGAAGAAGATGGAGGTAGAAAGAAGTACAAGGATAAACTTGTTGTGAGAGGGTTTTCACAGAAGAAAGGTACAGAGTTTGATGAAATATTTTCACATGTTGTTAAAATGACTTCAATCAGAACTATTTTAAGTCTAGTAGCAACAAAATATTTGCATCTTGAGCAATTAGATGTAAAGATGGTCTTTCTTCATGGGTAATTGGAGGAAGAGATATATATGCAGTAGCCACAAGTTTATGAGTTCGAAGCGAAGGAGAAACTAGTGTACATGTTGAAGAAGAGCTTGTATGGCTTAAAACAGGCTGCAAGGAAGTGGTATTTAAAATTTGACAAGTTTATGTCTAAACAAGGTTACCCTAGATGTCACTCTGATCATTGTGTTTATCTCAAAAGAAAAAGTGATAGCTACTATATTATATTGTTATTGTATGTAGATGACATGATTTTTGCATGGTCTAACATGAAGGAAATAAATGCGGTCAAAAGAAAATTGGCAAATTCATTTGCAATGAAGGATTTGGGTGTTGCAAAACAAATCCTTGGTATGAGAATAACAAGAGACAGGAAAAGTAGAAATTAACATTATCTCAAAGTGAGTACATACAAAAGGTGTTGGAAAGATTTAATATGCGGAATGCAAAACCAGTTTTACACCTTTGGCTAGCCATTTCAAACTAAGTAAAGAGATGTGTCCCAAAACTCAGGAAGAGATGGATTATATGTCTCAAGTTTCATATGCATTAGCAGTTGGAAGATTAATGTATGCAATAGTATGCACAAGGTCCGAGATTGCACATGCAGTGGGAGTTGTTAGTGTTAGGATAATTCAACACATAGGAAATACTTAAGTACAACTTAGTCTAGTGTATAGTTAGGTAAAATGTGTTTCTTTAGTACTTACTTTATGTAACTTACAATCTGACGGTCACGATATGTTCTAGGCATAAAGTGATCCGACGGTTCATTCTCTCCTTGGTATTATTGACACTTGATCTGTGGCTTAACACCCGATTGGTCCATGATCTCTATTTAAAGAGCATGTGGGGTCATTTGTTAGGTGACTATTCATGAGAGAAGCTTATGTAAATTTTATTTATTTTACATTAATAAATTGCCTAAAGTGGCCATGTTGGCTCAGGCCATGGACTGTTTCCCACTTTGAGGGTTTTAACCAATGTTGCGAAAATCGCGATCGAGATTAAATCGACGAGGGGAAAAAATTGACAAAAAAATCGTAAAAAACGGGAAAAAATCGGAAAATACAAAAATATTCATTTTTTTCAATTTTTATAATATCTAAAGCATTTAAAACATAAAATAAATACATTGACACATAAATATGATAAAAGAACTAATATATAAGATGTGTAATATCATTTCTAGTGCTACATCACACATAACAATGAATCATGTCCTGAATAGTAAGTAACTCAGCTTCAAAATATCAACAAAAAATATAATAATGTATCTCATATCATGAGTCACAATGTCATATACAATGAAATAAACCAAATAACTAATACTATTGATTTCCTCTGCCCCTCTTTCGAGAAAATGCAATAGCTTTCCCTTTCCCTCTAGATGTAGATGGCAGTGGATTTTGTTGTGATCTAGAAGTTGAAGAACTAGGAGCTATAGGAGGTAGACCACATCTTCTATTGGTGGCAGGGGTAGCCTGGGTAGGTGGTGTCACCTTCTCCTCCTGATGCTCCTCCTCCTCCTCCTCCCCCTCTACACCTTCCACTACCTCCTACTCTAACCAATCATTTGTAGACTCCATGAGAGGCCTCTCAGCCTCAACCATCCATGCAGTAGTGGTATCAATCCCATCCAATGAGATGGCCTCCATATCAGGTATCCTCTCAAGTTGCCTCACCCACAATCAAAGATTGTAGTAGACGTAGACCATGTCATTAAGTCGCTGGGACTCCAACCTGTACAAAGATCATAAAATAATAATTAAAAAAAAATATTATTTAATGAATTCAAAAAATTAATTGGAAATTTAGAATATTTTAAGTTTTAAGTTTAACCTGTTGTGCTTCTTGTTGTGTATTTTTTCAAATACACTCCAGTTGCGCTCGCATTATAAGGAGCTACATGTTTGGCTAAGGATTCGAATCACAAATTTTCGCAGATGGGGTACTCTGACACCATAGCTTCTCCATCATGCATTTACAACAAAATTACAAATATGATAAACATAAGAAAAAAATGAAATTTGAAAGTTGAAGCAAAGTATGAAGTTATGAACTTGAAGAGAATGAAATTTGAAACAAACTAAAAAATACCTAGCATTTTAGTCTTCCAATCAACCAAATCCATCTCAAAGCTAAATGTGCCACCTACCATCCTATATATCTCCATTTCTCTGGAGATTTCTGCACATTCTGTTGGAAATCGCACCATCCTCTGAACACAGGTTAAGAATCCATCCATGATATCAGCATCAAATAAGAACCCACGTGGGTAAGAAAATGCGGGGTTCAGGGAGATGAGATCCTTGCAGCATGAATGGGACGATGGAGTGTGTTGTTCCATTGTTCATCAATCACTTCCCATAGGAGGAGTTGTTTCTGAAACCCCTCATCTCCCTTATCATCATAGTAGGCTCGAATGGATTCATTGGCCTAGTCCATGGCCTCATACAAATAGCCCATTGCAGGCTTGCCACCATCAACTAATCGGAGAACCTTTACCAAAGGTTCAATAACGCTACACACCTCCTACACTCCCACCCAAAAGTTTTCCTAGTATGAAACTAATCTACATATGGATTTTCCCTCTGGTTTGTGTCTAAATGTCAAAGCATGACACTCATCTGAAAAAAATATTCTCTTCACATCCCACATAGAATTCAAGAGGGATTGAAGAGATATGAAACTAGTGGCAAACCGTGTAATGGCGGGGCACACCAATTCCTTATTGTTGGTGAATTTTCTCATCAAGCTAAACACAGAAGCATGATTATATATAAATTTTGTAATTTATTTTAAGAGTCAACAATATCTTTGACAAAGGAAATTTTTCCTATGTCCTCCAACATCAAATCAATACAATGTGCAACACAAAGTGTCCGAAAGAAAGTAGGATGCATTTCCGTAAGCATCTTGCCAGCAACAACATAATTTGTAGCATTGTCTATTATGACTTGCACAACATGTTCTGCACCCACCTCCTAAATAAACACATCCAGGAATTCACATAATAATTTTGCATCTTTGATATGTGCAGATGCACCAACAGATTCCATATACATTGTTCCCTTGTGACAATTAACCAAGAAGTTTATAAGGCTTCTCCCCTTTTGGTCGGTCCAACCATCTGACATCACAGTGCATCTTGTTTATGCCCATGATGCCCTAAACTCCTTCAATATTTTGGTGCAGTCAACCTTTTCATCTTGAAGAATGCGGCCTCTAGAGTCTAAAGTCATCATAAGAAGGAATTTTGTACCCTAGGCCAACAATTGCAATAGCATCAACAGCAGGCTGGAAAAATGGATTATTCCTTGCAACGCTGAATGGAATATCATTCCAAAGGAGAACCTCTCCCAACAACTTGTCAGCTTGTTCTTTCTCCTTTTTCTTAAGCATTGAAGAGATAGATGGTTGTGAACCAGTTGTGGTCCTAGGAACAAAAAATGATGAGGTAGCTACAGGGTTGGTTGCAAATATTGATGTTGAAATAGAACTAGTGCCACTTTTATATTCACCTCCTAACACTCTCCCTGGTAGTTTTTTCCTCAGATCTAACTTGGATAGTTTGGCTTGCTCTAATTCTTCCAATGATCTGAGGGATTTTCCGATGATTTCCGCATTTGTATTGGTGAAAGGCCTTACCTCATGTCTAGGGATTTGTGCAAGGAGATACTTCAATCTATAAACCCCCTTGTCATATGATGCCCACACAACTTGCAAGACAAGTTTAATCTATCAAACCCTCCATCAGGTTCACCAAATTCCCACAGAACATCCAATTTCCTTGGCATTTTTGTAACTTGGTTAAACTCTTGAGTTTTAATGTAAGATGAAGCTTGAACTTGAAACTTGAAACTTGAACCTATGGCACAAGAACAATTGCAAATTTAAAAAAAAAAAAAAAAAAAAAAAAAAAATTACATACATGATACAACACATTGAATTTTTGACCAAAAAAAAAAAACTTCAACTCAACCCAACAATAATAGAAAAATGCACATTCAAACCCAATAAAAAATGATGCAAAAAAATAGAGCACAAGAAAAAATTAAACTAATAAATCTAACAATTACGTTTTTGCATTTTTATCAAATTGAACCCTTTCCACTCTATGCAACAAAAATGAAACAAAAACACCATCAAATCCACTCAAAAATCATTGATAATCAATGGGCTATAGAAACCCAAGCAAAAACAAGAAAAAAACTAAAAACAAATTGCCAAATTTGGTACTCATACCTGGAAATCATGGTTTGCCGAAGAAATTTAGTTCAAACATGAATTTATCTTGCTTGGGATGCTAAAATCTCTCATTTTTCTCCTCCTTTGCCCTAGTAGTCACCTTCCTCTCCTCTTCAGCTCTCAAACAAGTCCGCTATCTGCTAAAAATAAGAAATAAAACTCATGAAATCGCTTATAAAATGCGTTTTCCCAGAGGGTCACAATTTTTGTTGCTTGAATCAACGATTTTTTCGAAGAAAAAAAATTGTAAAAATTGGGCAATGCTATCGGCAGAATTAAAAAACCGCGATGTTCGCAACACTGGTTTTAACCACATCAAGAATACTGGTGTACTGATTTGTGATTTGTTTGTGAGCAGTGTCCATTCGTGTTCTATCTAAGGAACTTACCCTATAAATTCCTACATAGTATCAGAGCTATTCAAGAGCCGCATTCGTTGGTGATCCAAATCTACTGCATTTGACTGTCGTCGCCTAGATCTACTATTTCTGACCACTTTCGGGCCAAGAGAACTGCTCTATTGTGTTAGGAACATCTGTTCTAGTGAGGAACCCCTTTTGTTTCATGCGAAAAGGTTTCTGGTAGCCCTAGCTACGTCATTTTTAAGATCTGGAGGTATACATTCTTTATTTGTAGTTATAGTGATTTATCTTTTTGTTTATTTTGGTTGATAGTCCTCTATTTTTTTATCACCAGATCTATACCTTTCATTTATGTGTATGCTCTTTGTCCTGCGACTCTATGCAATTTGGGAAAATCAGAAACAGAAAAAAAGGATTTATCTCATGAATATGCTCTTTTCCGCCGCACCTTAGTGTGATCTCGGAAAATCAAAAACATTGAGGAAAATATCTAGTTTCCTGCCAAATCTAACTTTAAGTCGTAAGGCTTGGATACTTTTGCTTGTTCATTTCATTTGTATGGCTGTTTTTTTGTTTTGCAGACAAAAATGGGTTTTTCAAGCAAGCACGCACCCCAAAACTTTAGTGAGCAAAAAAAAAAAAACACCCTTCCTCCTTTCCAAAAATTACTGACCTTTTAAACTAGCTCACTTGGTCTAGAGTTACTTTATGAGAATAGAGGTCTCGGGTTCAAGTGTTTCTTTTTGTTGAGTTACTTTTTCAAAAAGCACATGTAACTAATGTTTCAAAGTTATTTTATATAAAAGTGTTCTCACACATTATAAAAATTTAATCACTTATAATTCTAAAGTCACTTTATCTTTTATTTAAGTTACAATTTAGTGGATAGTTTATAAAGTACCATTGAAAAAGTGACTTTCACTTATTTATAAAAGTGGGTCAAATAAAGTAATTTTTTTTAAAAAGTGAACTAATTAGATTAAGTTTGGAAAGGGGGGGAATTTTTTTTAAATATAACATTATCATTCACTTCTCAGCATTCATGTGGTTTGTCGGCATCTTCAACAACTTTTCTTCCAAAAGCCATAACTTCTTCATCCAGAAGTTGTTTTTAGAGCCGTTTTTCTTAATCGGCCTAATTTTTCGAGATCTTTCCATTGGAACACCTAGTTTCAACATATACAGCTTCAATTTCTTTTAAAATGGAAATTCCATGCCAAAAATATTCTTGACATCATCAACTACTTCCAATGGCTATCCTACATGGTGGATTTACTTAGAAGTAAAGGTATTTATTGAGTAGCCTCAGGTCAAGACTCTAAACCTCAAGATGAAGATAAGCAAGCCAAATGGGAAAATAAGCAAGATCAAGCATGTGGGTTGATAGGGATGTCTATTTCTCCAAACCTTAGATTCCATATCGCAGAAATTGATACCCCCGTTGAAGCAATGAAACAGCTCAATAAAGTTTTTGGAATTAAAAATGAAATTAGAGCCCATCAACTTGAAAATGAGTTGCTTGTGTTGGACCCCAATAATTTTTCTTCTATTGAAGATTTTTTGTCTAAGTTCAAGACCCTTAGACTTCTGTTGGAAGCTGTTAAGGTTAACAAAGAAGATGGTAGCCTTATCTATTCCATTCTTACTAAGTTAGGACCAACCTACTCTGTGTTTGTTTCTACCTTCCATTCTACTAGAGAGGCCTTTATTTCTCAAGGAAAAGACTACAAGTTCCCCTTTTTTGATGCCTTTTGTGATTCTTTAATAAGAGAACAAGAAAAATCTTACATCTTGGTCTTCTTAATACTGGAAACTCTTCTAAGAAAGCCTTAGCAGCCCAACAACAACCAAGTTCAAAGAATCCTAAGAAGAATGGTCCTAAACCAAACAAGGGTCCTCAGCCATTTCAGTCTCAAAATGAAAAATCAACTCAACAAAATGATAAGGCAACTAAAAAAAAATGGAAGAATACTGATACACATTGCAACATTTGTAATCATGATAGCCACTTAGAATCCAAATGCTTTAAGAAGATGGATGCCTTGGAAGCAGCAATGAAGAAGCATAACATCCATTTGGAGAACTCTTCAAGTTCAATTTCATCTTCAAAAATAGCACTTTCTGCATGTGGTTATCAAGCATTTATGTCTAATTATGCACTAAATGTATCTTCTTCTTCTCATTCTTATGAGTGGCTGATTGATTTTGGAGCTTCTTGTCACATGGCCAAAAACAAAGCGATGTTTTCTTCTTTAAATGATTGTAACACCAAAAATATATATGTTGGTGATGATAGATCTCTAAGTGTTGTAGGGACTGGAACTATTCATCTAGGAAATGGTCAATTTAATGATGTATTATGTGTTCCTACCTTATTCGCTAACCTTCTATCTGTATATCAGATAACTCATTTAGGTGAAGGTAAAACTGTTGTATTTTCATCTCATGTTGTTGTAATTAAGGACCTAAGAGATCCTAGACAGATTTTAGCTACTAGCATTGCTAATGATTCTACAAAGTTGTATAAGTTTAACAACTTTGGCTTATCAACACTTCCCTCGCTACTTGTTGCTCATAATGATGAACTGAGCAAACTTTGGCATGAGCGATTTGGTCACTTAAACTATCGCTCCCTTCCAAATCTATGTAAGAAAATATGGTGATAGGTCTTCCTATGTATTTTGCACAGATGGTGTTTGTTCCGAATGTGTACTCAGAAAATATCATCGGGATAGTTTTGAAAAACGTGCCTCTTGGCACGCCTCAACCCCTTTACAACTTTTTCATAGTGATTTATGTGGTCCACTTCCATTTGTTTCATTCTCTCGTTACAAGTATTTCTTAACTTTTATTGATGATTTCTCTAGAGGCACTTGGATATACTTCTTAAAACTCAAGAGTGAAGTCTTTAACATGTTCTTTGCTTTTAAGGCCTTTGTTGAGAAACAATTTGGACATCAAATTCTTAAGTTAAGATATGATAATGGCAGAGAATATGTTAACAACAAATTCAACTTTTGCACTGAGCATGGAATTCAATTGCAACATACTATTCCATATACTCCACAGCAAAATGATGTAGTTGAAAGGAAGAATCACACCTTAAAGGAAATGGATAATTGAATGCTTAAATCTAACGGACTTAGTCTTAGTTTTTGGGCAAAAGCAATTAACTGTGCCAATTACATAGTAAATCACACTCCTACTAAGGTTTTAAAGAATATCACTCCAGAAGATGCATGGATCTCAATTAACCCAGATGTAAGTCACTTTCATGTTTTTGAAAATGAAGCATGGTCCCATATTCTAGATGAGATACATAAAGCCTTAGAACCTAAGAGTGAAAAATGTAGTTTTGTTGGATATTCTAAAGATGTCAAAGGATATAGACTTCTTCAACCTAAATCCAAAAATGTTATCATTAGAAGAGATGTAAAGTTTTCTGAAAATATATCGGCCTGGGAGCCTAGTTCGGCAGGTGTGCCACCTCTCTCTATCCCTTCTACCTTTGAAAATATTCCTTCTTCAGATGATGACAGCAAGGATGACAATCCTCCCCCACCTTCTTGGGATCCTCCTTCAGCTCCTCAGCTTCCAAAATGGGTCTGTGCTACTCAGGATGTAGCAGGTGCTCTTGCAAGTGATCCTACAGATTCGCGTTGTACACGTTTCTCAGATCGATAAAGCCTCTTCTTTACTAGCTCAAGCTTCAACGAATTATGATCCTAACACCTTTGCAGAAGCTTCAGGCCATCCAGATTGGGACACAACTATGAATAAATAATATCGTTCACTATTGGCTAATAATACATGGGTCCTTCCTCCTCTTTCAAAGGGACGAAAACTTGTTAGATGCAAATGGGTTTACAGAACCAAGTTTGGACGAGATGGAAACGTTGATAAACATAAAGCTCATCTTGTTGCTAAGGGTCTTTCACAATTTGAAGGCATTGACTATAATAAAGCCTTCTCCTTTGTTGCTAAAATGAACTCTGTCCGCCTTGTTCTTTCCCTTTCTACCTCTTTCAAATGGGAACTCCACCAGATGACGGTTAAATCAGCCTTTTTGCATGTGGACTTGCAAGAAGAAATCTATATGGAACAAACTCCTGGCTCTATACAAACAAACTCTAGCCTTGTATGTCGGCTTAAGAAATCCCTTTATGGTCTCAAGCAAGCCCCTCAGGCTTGGTATGCCAAAATGGATAACTTTCTTTTAGATACTAGCTTTTCTAGGTGTCATTTTGACAATACTGTCTACACTAAGAAAGTGGGTAAGTCTTTTATCATTTTTGTTCTTTACGTTGATGATATTATCCTTATTGGTAGTGAACCCAACCTTATAAACCATGTGAAGTCCAACTTTAAAAAGCAGTTTGAAATGACAGACTTAGGACACTTGCATTATTTTCTTGGTCTTCAAGTCTTGCAATCCAAAGAAGGTAGTTCCCTTTCCCAGTCCAAGTATGCATATGATCTTCTACACCACTTTCACATGGAAGACTATAAGC
>APFE031324610.1:89105-103801 GCA_000404065.3 Pinus taeda | reverse complement strand
ATATATACGGCCGCTCCGATAGTTTATATTGATATAACTGTGTTTTCTGCTTCCAATAGTGCAAATTGCCTTTATGCATAGGTTTTCGATATATATGTGATTTCCGCCTCCGATAGTGTATTCTGATGTATATGTACTGGTACACTCTGCCTCCGGTAGTGTATATTGCGCACATATATATAAACTCTTCCTTTCTGCTCCGATAGTGTATTTGCATATATGTATAGGTTTTTGCCACCGATAGTGTATATAGCCTATATCTATATGTTTTTGCTACTCGATAGTGTTAATGCATATATACATATATATGAGTTTTGGCATTCTTGCTCTAATAGCTCCCAGTAGCTCTGTCTGCTTCCTCCGATGGCTCCGATAGCTCTGTTTGCTTCCTCCATTGCTCTAATAGCTCTGTTTGCTTCCCTGTATGCCATTTGCTCCTCCTGTAGCTCCCATTGTGGCTCCTCTTGCTCCAATGTGGCTCCTCTGGCTTGGCAATGTCTTTCAAAGTCCTCCTCTAATACCTTCATACCTTGATGGCTTCTGCCTTTTCCGACATGCCTCTCTTGCTCTAATATTCTGCAGTATACTTCTCTTGTTGACTCCTCTGTTAACATACTCTTGCTTATGGCTTGGCTATCCTGATGGCCTTGCTCTTGGCTCTTCATGGATCTGCTCTGCTTCCCCTTGGCTTCATATCATTATCTAGTATCTAGAATATTTCCATATTGACATCAATGACAACCTAGGTCAACAATCTCCCCCTTTGTTATTGATGGCAATATTCTTCTTCTCTCCCCCTTTGGCATCAATGGCAAAGGAATGCATACTGACTCCCCATGTTAAGCTGCTTCCCCTGTAGAAATGCTCCTGTTCTTCATGAATGGTAGATTTTCATGAATCTATGACTCCCCCTGCCATATTGCTCTTCTTATTTTTACTCAAGATAGAAGGATTGGTGCTTTTTCATCAGTTAGCACATTATTCCCTCTTCATGTCTCAGAACTACTTTATCATGGCTTCAACAATGCTTAAAAAATGCACTACTTCAATGCTTTCAATCAGATTGCAAATAGCCATACACCAAGTGTCCAAATCCAGGTTTTTATGCTTCAATCCATATTGTTGTCTCCACAGGCAGAATTGAGAGGCCTTCATAGTCCAAATCAAGAGAAAATGCCACCGAGATTGTCTTTCTCCCCATCTTTCTTCAGATCTGAGTTCCTTTGTGTCTCTCTGCTTCTCCTTAAGTCACTGCCATCCAGTGTTCAACATCATTGCATTGGAATGAAATGGTGAGGGGTTGTGCCTTATTGTTGCTATATTTTCTAAGTGATGTGTATCAGCGTAAGTTATATTTCACTACACAACATTCTCCTTTCTATGAGCCATATTTTCCTTGTGTTCTTGTAAATATCTTTGCATGTTATTTCCCTAGTATATTTAGATATCCAATCTGTGACTGTCTTTTAAATTTATTCTGCTGTTTTGCATCTTCTTGCAATGCTTCAGTTTTGTTATATGCTGCCAGTTGCTCTTATTTCAAAATCCATTCCAGATGTATTTGTTTGTTTGAAGATTGCCTCTATTAGTGTCCATAATTTATCTATTCTCACATTAAATCCCTAAGTTAAGACAATTAGCATCTGTAAAATCAACACCATAGTTATTTGCCCTATTTCTCTAGCATTAGATGACTTTCTCTGTTGCTACAAATACTACTTAGTGATTAAGTGGAAGGCATCTTTAACAACAGTTCAAAGAATGGTTACAGGATCATATTCTTCAATGGAGTACCCCTGAGAAATGATCTTTATCAAAGAATGACTGTTAATATAGCTCAACAAGGATTTCATAGGGACCCTTTCACTAATAGCTTCTGCAATAATGATCAAGGATCACAGGCTCCCCCTAACTGTATGCATCATCTCCTTATGGCAGAGTCTTCCCATCAAATGCTTAGATTGTCAAAATTCAAGCCAACGACATATGCTGTTGGCTGGAGAGTTCAAGGGACTTTCAGATTGTATTTGCTTCCTTCTCCATACTTGTGTGACTTTCTTCTTTTGCATGGTTCTAGTTTGTGTAAATCCCAAGTTACAATCACGTGCCATATGACCAATGTTATGACACTTGAAGCATTCTACATTGTTCATGAATAAGATTCGTGATTTCTTCCTGCAAAATTGTTTCTTGGAGATTGTTGAGAACTATAATATCTATCTTTATGATATGCTTTACAGTCTTTTGCCATGTGAACAAAGTTTGTACAAGAATAAAAATAACCAAAAAATGAACTTTGGTACTTGGGAGATGGAGATTTCCTTGATGTACTTTTGAAGCCTTTCTGCCTTGAGATCCTTTGATGATAACTATTGCCTCTCGCATCCTTGACATCATCTACATTTCTTCTTGGAGCAGTATTTCTTCTTGTAGCAGGATTTATTCTATTGTAGCCTCGATTTTCTCCTTGCCTTTGCTGGAACTGAGAGCATCACCATTTCTTTTTGGCTTCTTCACATCCCTTTTGTTTGAAGCATTACCATTCTTGTTTGAGGATTCACCTGCATACCCGAGACCTGATTTATCAAATGGACATCTATGATAGCTGAGAAAGTCATCCAAGGCCTAAGAGCTCTTCAAGATTTTGTTCATCCCTTCAACCTTTGTTCTGAAGAAGACAATCTCCTCTTCCAATCTTTCACACTCATTATTCTTCTTAGCAAGTTGTTTCTCAAATTCTTCCTTGATACGAGTAGCTTCATCTGCGTTTATTTTAAGAGAGATGATATCTGACTTCATTTTGAAGATTTTTTCATTCTTGCCTTGACTGCTTTCCATTTCTTCCTTGATCCTTGTAGCTTTACATGTTTCAGCCTTGAGAAGCTTGATGTTAGATTTTAATTTGAAGATTTCTTCATCCTTTGCTTTCAGTTAACAGATCATGGTACTTCTTTCCTTTCCTGCTTCATCAACCTGTCCTTCTATGACTTCCAATGCTTCCATGGTCTTTTCAGCTCCTTGTGCTTGTTTCCTTGCTTCTTGTAATTGATACTTGAGAGAGGAGACCTCTACCTTGTACTGACCAATCTCTTCCTCAAGTTTGTTCAAACTCTTGTGCCTTTGTTCAAGTTCACTTGACAAGGTATCTTCATGATTCTTTGCTTTATTCAATTGATATGTCATGGATATGACTTTTTCATGATACTTTCTTTTGCTTTGATGAACTTCCTTCTTAAGCTTGGCAAGCTCTTCATCCCTTTCTTGTACTTGAAGCTTGATGAGGTCAACTTTCTTCCTTGTTTGATCTTGGTCACCAACTAGTGCTATCTTCTTAAGTTCCTCATTTTCCTTTTTCAAATTGTTAATCTCTTCCATGGCAGTCATAAGTTGAGCGAGGAGTTCTTCTACAAAATCTTTTTCATTCTCTTCATCTTCTAGGTCATCATTCTCATGTTCAGCTTCTATGATGGGTTCTGGATTCCCTTCTTGATTTCCATCATCTTCTTGACTGATGGTTATGGTCAATGCTCCTTTTGAGTGAAGGTCATGAAGTTTGTCCCATATATCCTTTGCTGATGAATATTTTCCTAGACTATTCTTTATAGAATCAGGTAGCCCATTCAAGATTGCCTCCATTGCTTTTGCATTGTACTCCTTGGATTCTTCATCCATCCTGCTATCAACAATCACTGATCTCCAGATTTCAATGCCTTGAGTCTGTAAGAAATTCCTCATTCTTGCTTCCCATATATTAAAGTTCCCATTGAGCCTTGGAGCCTCCTCAAATTAATTGTCTTCTATTTTAGTGGTAGAGGGAGATACATCCTTTGGAGGATTGGAGACTTTCTTCCTTGACTTCGCCATTTGTGTTCTAAAGATCAACCTTCAAGCTGTTAGGCTTTGAATGAAGGTACTGGCTCTGATACCAATTGTTGGAAATACTGAGGGGGGGGGGGTGAATTAGTATTTCTTTTTCCAACTATTGTTTTACCAGTTAAAAACATTTATATTCAGAACACAAGATGAACAACAAGAATAAATGCTTTTATTAATATAATCTTTGTAGTAAAATAGACACAATATATAAGTGGTTGCAATCAATTGCCAAGCACCAACTTGGACTTTTGTGAGGCTCCAACCTCCAGAGTTCCAACTCTATTTCGCCAAGGCAACAATCTTGGACTTAGGAGCACCAACTCCCAAGGACTTCAATCCTTCCAGTTCCTGAGACACTAGTCCCAAGGACACCAATCCTTCTTACTTCTAAGGCACCAATCCAAAGGACTCCAATCCTTCTTACTTCTGAGGCACCAGCCCCTAGGACTCCAATCCTACTTACTTATGAGGCACCAGCCCCAAGGGCTCTGACCCAATCTTGTCAAGGAACATTTGATAGTAATGTTCTTCTCTCAGAACTCTTCTTTACTGAGTTCTGTCTGTATACAGCTGAACTCTGCTACAGCATCAATGACAACCAATCTTCCTATGAAGGAGTCTTTGCAACTCTTCATATTGTCCACACAGAGTCTCCAATAGCCTTTGTGTTCTCTGATAATGTCTTCACACAGCTTTAGTCAATCTACTGTTAGCTGCACTAAGCTCTGCATAAAGAACAACTTTCTGTTCAAGCATCTGTTCTAATGTCACAGTGAATGCTTCAGCATAACTGCTTCTCTGCTGGCTACTTCTCCCTTCAAACAATGTTAGACAAAACATTATTCACTACATCACAAAGTTATTCTTCACACTCCATTGTATACTTGATTAATTCATCATAGGTTTGACTCTTTGAGTGCCTCCTATCCTGTTGATCCTTCGGCCCTTTCCTGTTCTGTTGTACCCTCCTCCTGCCTCGTTTCCTCTAGCTTATTTCAACAGTGTTCAACTACACAACCACAACATCTTTTTTCTGCTTTTGTTGTTGCATACGCTCCTGATCCTTGCGACTATTGCTTTCCTCTTTTCGCTGGCTCTTTGGCTTCCTCAAAGCTCGCTTCAGCTCCCTCTATGATGGCTTACCCTTCGGCTTCCTGACTTCTCGGTCGTTGTAGCTTCCTCCGTCTCTTCATGCTCACAGGATATGTTCATTCATAAGAGAGGACCAAATACACAAAGCAAAACTGCTACCTGTTAAAACTGTAACAGAGCCCCTTTTTTTTAATGATAAAAGGCATACGCAGGACTTTACAGTTTAATGGACATGCCATGTCCCAATCGCAATCACAGTTAGCTTGATTCAGCCTACTGAACTATTGTTCAGGCCTCCTGAACTATCGAGAGCGTTTCTTAATGCAATTTTGCCTTCAAACCCCGCGCAATGCATATATTCAAATACATAGGAATATATGATAAAAACTGGCTTAAACGTTAAAGACCGGACTTCAAATTTATTTCACACTCATCTATACCTGCATCGAGTCCGCAGTGAAATTGCAATCGACAGTTGTAACATATCGCGCCATCCCTTTATAACTTGCAATCGTCACTTTCGACATGGCGGACAGGATATTGTATTAAGCCTAACTATAATGTTGCATCGGATCCAGTCTTGCAATCGCAATCGATGCTTTGCGGAGGACAACCCTTTGGGCATTATTGCGATGCGTGGATGTGATATATAATAAAACGTTTCATAATTGTAGCGGGTCTGCACATATCACAGTTATATGATATCCATATATATATATATCACAGTCCGGGGTTTTGTGGTGATGGTATGGTAGAACCCGAACTGTCGATTATCATATTGCCAATATATATATGTATCTATATATATATGTCGCTGTCGGGGGTTTGGGGTGATGGCACATAGCCGAACAGCCAATTTCACTGTCGCCGATATATATATATGCCCGTTCTGATAGTGTATATTGATATAACTATGTTTTCTGCCTCCGATAATGCAAATTGCCTTTATGCATAGGTTTTCGATATATATGTGATTTTCGCCTCCGATAGTGTATTATGATGTATATGTACACTCTACCTCCGGTAGGGTATATTGCGCACATATATATAAACTCTGCCTTTCTGCTCCGATAGTGTATTTGCATGTATGTATAGGTTTTTGCCGTCGATAGTGTATATAGCCTATATCTATATGTTTTTGCCACTCAATAGTGTTAATGCATATATATATATATATATATATATATATATATATATGTTATAGATTTTGGCATTCTTGCTCCGATAGCTCCCAGTAGCTCTGTCTGCTTCCTCCGATGGCTTCGACAGCTCTGTCCGCTTCCTTCGATGCTTTGATAGCTCTGTTTGCTTCCTTGTATGCCATTTTCTCCTCCTGTAGCTCCGATTGTGGCTCCTCTTGCTCCAATGTGGCTCCTCTGGCTTGGCAATGTCTTTCAAAGTCCTCCTCTGATATCTTCATACCTTGATGGCTTTTGCGTTTTCCAATATGCCTCTCTTGCTTTGATATTCTGCAATATGCCTCTCTCGTTGACTCCTCCATTAACAGACTCTTGCTTATGTCTTAGCTATCCTGATGGCCTTGCTCCTGTCTCTTCATGCATCTGCTCTGCTTCCCCTTGGCTTCATATCATCATCTAGTATCTAGAATATTGCCATATTGACATCAATGACAACCTAGGTCAATAGTGGTACCACATATAGCCGAGAAGGAAACGACAATTGAGATGTGGGAGGCTCTCAAGAAGCTGTATCAACATACTTCTGTGCAGAGAAGAATGATGCTAGAGAATCAGATGAGGTCGTATTAGATGAAGAAGGGTCAATCGATTGACACCTTCCTCGGAGGACTGAATGAGATCCGAGAGAAGTTGATTGCTATAGGAGCAACACTGGATCATGAACTTATGGTGAGGACAGCCCTGAATGTTGTCTCAGAAGATTGGGAAGTGTTTGTCCAGAGTATCCTGGGCAGAGGGACTATCCCACCTTGGGACGAGATGTGGGCAGCTCTCCGCCAAGAAGAGATCAGACGGAAGTCAAAGATAGGTAGCAGCAACAAAGGGATCAAGGTCAAGCAGGAGGAGGATGTGGCCCTAGCATCTGAGGGAAAGCAGGAAAAGCGAAAGAAGAAAGATCTCTCCAAGATCAAGTGCTTCCACTGTGGGGAGATGGGTCATTATGCGACCCAGTGCCCAAGGAAGAAGAGTAAGGGAGAGTCTTCCAAGACTAAGGCAGCGCTAGCACGGGCAGAGAAGAAAGTTTTGACAAACGATGATTGTGCCATGAGTGCACATGCACCACTTGAGTAGAAGTGGGGAGATAGCAAGCTGTAGTCAAGCAGACTACAGGCGATGAGGGGTAGGATCCTCGAGGTACCCAGCCTCTTAGATTAGACCTTCCTAAGGGAGCCCCGACGAGGAGTAGCAGGACTAGATGAGTGGGTAGAGATGGAAGTAGATGGAGCAGCAAAGAGAACTACAGTGCAGGAGTCCCGAGATAGCGCAGAGTTAGCAGGCTGCAGAAGTATGAGAGGCACATGAGTGTTGCACCAGTGCAGAAAGGCACAACAAAGTGTGCAATGGTGCAAGATGCAGGGAGTTGTTGCAGCAGTGCAGAGGTCAGAGAGAGAGTGTAATATTCCTAATTAGCCATGGCTAATTGAAATATTTGATTTTGCTCAATTTTTCCTTCTATAGTTATTTATAAATAAAAAGGTGAGGAAAGGGGAGACATAACTCACTTTTAGAATAAAGTCTCTCCCTAGTAGCACAACGTTGTAACTTAAAGGGGAACCAAGGGAGGCCAAAGAACCATGTAGAGGAGGGGCCCACGCGGACACTTGGAGGGACTGCGCAGATGGAGAGGAACATGTGGCAAGAGAAGGAGCTACGTTGGAGGAGGTGAGCCTTGGGGATGAGAGAGGCCAATGCTATAAAGGAGAGAGGAGCCTCCTCATTTTTTCATTCGATTATGAGCATTTGAGCTAGTCACTTCGACTTGGAGCACGCTGGCTATTTAGCCTGTCTGCAACACTGTTTAGTGCATTGAGTGTCTCTGTTCGGAGATCTCACCCTTAGCCCCGGGGGACTTCGAGTGCTTACTCGGGCAAGGTAGTTTCAACAGTATTTTTGCAGTAGTATTGATCTTTGGCATTGAGGAGGAGCTGAGCATTGGAGAACTGCACAGTCTTGAGAGAGAGGGACGCAGTTCTTCTAGAGGTAGTTCCGGATTGGGGGTTTGTGGAGGATTTGAGCTAGGAGATTGAGCAAGGGATCGGCCCTTGCATATTGGAGGATTTTGGCTAAGTTTTAGGTAAAGTTTTGGTGGGTTTTGTTCAGTGGCAGCACAGAGCCTTGGGGGATTGCGTGGGTCCTCAAGGGGGCGATTTTCGGGGGTCGGCCATTTCAGAAAATCTTTCTGGGTTTTTCTAGGTTTCTTGAGTAGAGTCTGATTCTAGAGTTTCAACATTTTTTGAGGAGGGGAACAGCCCCAAATCCTCATTTGATTTCCAACAGTAGCAACACAGTAGTTCTCCAGCAGCATGGATGCAATTCAGAGAGAGGCCATTCTTTTACTATTCTGAGTGTATTTCTTAACTTGCCTTGTGCAAGTCGAAGTGCCATCTTTCTGATCACCTCCTTTACTCATTCCATTACTTAGTATAATAAAATGGCTTAGCATTTCTCCATGCATTTCTTGAGTATTTGCTTATATTTCATGTCTATATGATGATATGTTGCACCATTGTTATTTCCATCACTTTGAGCTTCCCGTTTATTATATCATTTGTACATATTTGGTTGGAGTTTACTGAGGTTTGGGGAATATCTCTGAAACGGAATATTACAGTGGTATCAGAGCATATCAGAGCATAAATCTGGCTCAGCCTATGAAGCTAGCAATCTATGACACCGGGGGAAAATCCCTACATCTGTTACAGAGGTAGGAGATATAGAGACACTGGACGTAGGTTGGAGAACACCTACGGGGAGGGAGACTGTGTTCCTGTGGTGGACGCAGAACAGGAGGATCCTACGGTGGACGCAGAATAGAAGGAACCTGTGGTGGACGCAGAGCACGAGGATCCGATGGCAGATGAGGATGGGAAGAGATTTGCGGACATGCTCCTCAAATCAGTGCAGGACCTATCGAGGCAGATCGAGGTGATAGGGGAGAGATTCATGGCGGTGGAGGCTAGACAACGTGAGAACCCACAGGTTTTCCAGGTTGGTGAGGGATCGGGTACATCCCACCATTTTCCAGAGCAGGGTGCCACTCAGCGTGACACTACTCAGTAGATGGCCTCACATGCCCCTACATGCTCTACCATGCCCACTTTCCTAGGCGCAGATACAGGGGCTGGACCCCAGCAGGAGGCAGAGCTCGGTCACATGAGCGACTATTTTGTAGAGTACCAGGCCTATGGGCAGGAATTCAGGGACGCTCTCTCATTCAAAGACTTTGTTCAGCTCCAGAGGGATAGTAGACCCCACGATCATCATAGAGGACACCGACATTATCACGATGGAGACACCCACTGCATAGCTAGTAGATTTCACTTGCCTACATTTGACGGTTCATCAAACAGTTCGGCAAGGTCTTGGGTGGAGAAGCTGGACATCTATTTCCAGCTTAACCAGATGTCGGAGGCAAAGGCCATCAAAGTGGCGACATTACATTTGGATGGTGAGGGCCAGGATTGGTGGTTCTATGGGATAGTTACACTCGGACATTCCACAGTGACTACATATGCCGAGTTCACCAGGAGATTGATGGAGAGGTTTGTCCGGAGGGATCCAGAACAACATTTTGTTGAGCTAACGAGGCTCAAACAAACCGAGAACCTTGAGACCTACATCGCAGACTTTATGAGGGTTTAACAGAGCCACTTCGGGATCTAGTCAGATGCACTAGACCAGGCACACTCCAGGATGCTATTAGCAGGACCCGGGACTTACAAGATGCCTTACCCAGGACCCAGACACCTTACCCCCAGAAGCAGGCTTTCTAGCCTAAGGGGAGGGATGTGAGGATTCCACCTCCAAAGGGGAATCTAGGACAAACACAAATCGATGATGACGCCAGGAGGGAGTTGAAGAAGAAGCGGTTGTGTTTTACCTGTTAAGAGCCGTGAGCACCACGACACAGTTGTGTTGTTGGCAAGGCACACTTTGTTGAGGTCTTCTCTGAGAGTAGCAGGGAAGAAGATGAGTAGAATGATGTGGAGGCAGGAGATAGTCATGCCGTGCAGGGTCCTTTGCCACCTCCACCACCAGCAGCAGGTGGTGTAGCTTTTGCACCTACCGGAGGGGCCCTTGCAGCATTGCAAGGCTTTCCCAAGTATTTGACGCTACGCGTATGGGGGACAGTACATGGTCAGCGAGTATCAGTTTTGGTTGATAGTGGGGCCACCCACAACTTCATCGATGCACAGATGGTTGAGCGGAGAGGTATACCGACAAAGAGCTTCGATGGGTTTTCAGTTTTGGTCCTAGGAGATCAGACCATGGTGTGTGCTCGTTATGTTCCAGATTTATCAATGACGATGGGCACCTACACACTGACTGAACACTTCTTCCTGGTCAATATTCCGGACACCAACATAGTACTAGGTGTTCAATGGCTTATCACTATAGGGAAGATCACGACAGATTGGAAGGCCCTAGAGATGGAGTGGGATGATGAGAAGACAGGGAGGCATGAGAAGATTCAGGGACAACACACATACCCGCCTCAAACTGTTTCGGCTCATCGGATGGAGGCAGTCTTCCGGAAGGGAGACAGAATGGGCAGTGGAGCTGCGTGCATCAAAGGCAGGGACCACATGACAGACAGTGTACCCAGAGATACAGTCCATCCTTGACTGGTATGCCATAGTATTTGGGGAGATTCTGCCGGGACAACCACCGAATCGAGGGTTTGAGCACACCATCGAGCTTGAGCAGAGCATACAGGCAATGATTACTACCCCTTATAGGCATCCCAAGGCCTATCAGGATGAGATTGAGCGGGCCATTCAGGTGTTGTTGGCTCTTGGACACATTTGGCCGAGCACAAGTCCTTTTGCTTCTTCCATGGTGTTGGTAAAGAAGAAGGATGGTACATTGAGGATGTGCATTGACTACAGGACCTTGAACAAGAAAACACTGAAGAACAGGTACCCCATACCCAGGATCGATGAGTTGATGGATGAGTTCAGAGGAGCACGGTTCTTCTCAAAGATTGATTTGAGATCTGGGTACCATGAGATTTGCGTGAGGGAATAGGACATTCCAAAGACCGCCTTCAGGTGTCACTATGGGCACTTTGAGTTTTTGGTGATGCCCTTCGGGCTAACCAATGCCCCCGCTAGATTCCAGTCTTGCATGAATCACATCTTCCGCAATCATTTAAGGAAGTTTGTGTTGGTGTTCTTTGATGATATACTCATTTACGGCAGGACTTGGGAGGAGCATCTCCAGCATATTGAGAGAGTATTGCGCATCTTGAAGGAGTAACAGTTCTATGCCAAGCTCTCCAAGTGTGAGTTTGGGTTGACGGAGATGTTATACTTGGGACACATCATAGGGGTGGACGGAGTGAGGGTCCACAAGGAGAAGATCAGCGCCATCAGAGATTGGCCAGAGCCGAGGAACGTGATAGAACTTCGAGGATTCATTGGCATTTGCACCTACTACCGGAAGTTGATCAAGAGTTTCTCACAGCTTGCTGCAGCCCTAACAGATTTGACGAGGAAGGGGGCATTCAATTGGTCGGATACAGCGCAGCGAGCCTTTGATAAGCTCAAGGAGGTTATGAACAGCTGCCCAATTCTTGCATTGCCGGATTTTTCGCAGCCATTTGTTTTGGAGTGTGATGCGTCGAGAGAGGGAATCAGCGCAGTATTGATGCAGGGAGGTCACCCTATAGCCTTTGAGAGCCGGAAGCTCCTTCCGCACGAGAGGTTGTATTCTATATACGACAAGGAGATGCTAGCCATCATGCATGCATTGGCCAAGTTTCGACAGTATCTAGTGGGTAACAGGTTTAGGGTGAGGACTGATCACAACAGCCTCAGGTTCTTTTTGGAGCAGAAGCAGCTATAGGAGAGGCAGCAGAAGTGGATCAGTAAGATCCAAGCATATGACTTTGACATTGAGTATGTCAGGAGTAAGAACAACGTGGTAGCAGATGCCCTTTCACGTAGACCAACCACGTTGTCTCTTATGAGCTTGGACGCAGACTAGAGGGCTTGACTCTTAGTTCAGTACTCCAAGGACAGATTTGCATGTGAGGTTCTGGATGGGCAGGTGGCGGATGACAGGTACAGGGTGGTCGATGAGATCATCTACTACAGGGACCGGATCTTCTTGACTGAGGAGTCTCAGCTCAAGAAGAAGATACTTCAAGCATCACATGATTCACCATTAGCCAGCCATTAGGGGTTCACCAAAACCTACAGGGCCATTAGAGAGACGTTCTCGTAGAAGGGCCTCAAGGAGGATGTACTCCAGCATGTTTGGGAGTGCGATGTTTGCCAGAGGACCAAAGGGGAGATGAACCACCCCGCAAGATTATTGCAGCCTCTTCCCATTCCAGAGGGGAAATGGGAGTGTATTTTGATGGACTTCATCACAGGGTTGCCCATGGTACAGGGCAAGGATTGCATCTTTGTCGTTATTGATCGACTGACAAAGTACTCACACTTTTTCGCCATATTTGCACATTACACAGTAGCACAGGTGGTCGAGTTATTCTTCAGAGAGATCTTCAGGTTACATGGTCTTCCCAAGACCATCACCAGTGACAGGGATAGTTGTTTCATGGGCGGATTTTGGCAGGATATTTTTCAGTTGGTGGGGACAGAGATGACACTGAGTATTAGTTATCACCCACAAACAGACAGGCAGGTAGAGATAGTTAACAAGTGGCTGGAGAGCTATTTGCGTAACTATGTCAGTGGGTAGCAGCGAGCATGGCTGAAGTGGCTACATCTGGGGGAGTACTGCTACAACACTACACATCACATGTCCATTGATATGGCACCATTCTATGCTTTATATGGATATCATCCTTTATCTTTTGCTGACATGATGTTTGGCGCTAGCAAGGCTCCGAGAGCCAAGATTTGGATCCAAGAGAGTTAGGATATTTTTCGAGCTCTCAAGGATAATATGGCTGCAGCGCAAAACCAGCAAAAGTTGTATGCTAACAGGGGTTGGGTGGAGAGACAGTTTGAGGTAGGGGACTTGGTCTACCTACGATTACAGCCATACCGACAATCGTCACTGAAGCAAAAGGGGGTTGAGAAGCTCAAGCCCCGCTTTTATGGGCCATACAGGGTGATACGCAGGATTGGACAGGTTGCATATCAGTTGGAGCTGCCCCAAGGCAGCAAGATTCATAACGTCTTTCATGTATCATGCCAGAAGAAGGCATTGGGGCAGCATGTGACAGTGACAGATGAGCTACCACCCATGGATGATGAGGGACATTTGGTGTTGCAGCCAGAGGCTATCATTGATACCAGGGAGAGGCAGCTACGGAACAGGACAACCCGAGAATTCTTGGTGAGGTGGAAGACTTTGCCGGATGAGGATGCCACTTGGAAGAGTGAAAAAATTTTGTAGCATCCATCACTTCAGTTGCTTGAGGACAAGCAACATTTTTCCAGGGGAGAGTGTAATATTCCTAATTAGCCATGGCTAATTGAAATATTTGATTTTGCTCAATTTTTCCTTCTATAGTTATTTATAAATAAAAAGGTGAGGAAAGGGGAGACATAACTCACTTTTAGAATAAAGTCTCTCCCTAGTAGCACAACGTTGTAACTTAAAAGGGAACCAAGGGGGGGCCAAAGAACCACGTAGAGGAGGGGCCCACGCAGACACTTGGAGGGACTGTGTAGATGGAGAGGAACACATGGCAAGAGAAGGAGCTACATTGGAGGAGGTGAGCCTTGGGGATGAGAAAGGCCAACGCTATAAAGGAGAAAAGAGCCTCCTCATTTTTTCATTCAATTATGAGCATTTGAGCTAGTCACATTGACTTGGAGCACGTTGGCTGTTTAGCCTGTCTGCAGCACTGTTTAGTGCACTGGGTGTCTCCGTTTGGAGATCTCACCCTTAGCCTCGAGGGAATTCGAGTTCCTACTCGAGCAAGGTAGTTTCAACAATTTTTTTGCAATAGTATTGATCTTTGGCATTGAGGAGGAGCTGAGCATTGGAGGATTGTGCAGTCTTGAGAGAGAGGGACGCAGTTCTTCTAGAGGTAGTTCTGGATTGGGGGTTTGTGGAGGATTTGAGCTGGGAGATTGACCAAGGGATTAGCCCTTGCATATTGGAGGATTTTGGCTGAGTTTCAGGTAGAGTTTTGGTGGGTTTTGTTCAATGGCAACACAGAGCCTTGGGGGATTGTGTGGGACCTCAAGGGGGCAATTTTCAGGGTTTGGCCATTTCAGAAAAGCTTTCTAGGTTTTTCTGGGTTTCTTGAGTAGAGTCTGATTCCAAAGTTTCAGCATTTTATAAGGAGGAGAACAACCCCAAATTCTCATTTGATTTCCAGCAACAACAACACGGCAGTTCTCCACCAGCATGGACGCAGTTCAGAGAGAGGTCATTCCTTTACTATTCTGAGTGTATTTCTTCACTTGCCTTGTGCAAGTCGAGGTGCCATCTTTCTGATCACCTCTTGTACTCATTCAATTACTCAGTATAATAAAATGGCTTAGCATTTCTCTTTGCATTTCTTGAGTATCTGCTTATATTTCATGTTTATATGATGATATG
>APFE031324610.1:61707-88797 GCA_000404065.3 Pinus taeda | reverse complement strand
AGTGGGTGTTTCTAGCCCAGCAGGGAGGTTAGTTGGGAGATCAGTTACTTATTTCTCAGTAACTGAGTTGCATTGCAACAGTGGGCAGCATGATGCAACATGATGAGAGGAGGTGCAGTGCAGATGCAATGCTGGGAGGAAGGACCAGCAGCAACACAGATGCAGAGGGAGTTGTCGTACAGATGCAATAGTGGCAATGGCAGAACCATGGGCAGCAGTACAGTATGTAGCAGTGTAGAGGATGTTGGGCAGGAAGGCCTAGCATCAGCACAGGTATCAATGCCGGATGACCAAAGTAATACTCAGTGAGGAGCATTGCTAGAGCACAATCCTCACTATGGGCCAGCGTGGCTGACGAAGAGGCTCCCAGAGCTAACACAAGGCGTCTTGTGGCTGACGCAGGCCAAGGAAGGCTAACACAGGGCTAGCTCGGGGCTAGTAGAGGCTGACGCAGTCCAGATTGGTCAAACGCTAGGGTTTCAGAGCAGTTTTGTGCTGAGGAACTGCTGGAAGGATTTTCAGGGGTTTCAGCCAGGAGATTTCTCTCAAACTGTGAGGCATAGCTTCTAAGGAAATTCTCTGTTGGGTAGGCCAGTTTCGGCACCCAGATTGTACTATGATATTGCTTAATAAGAAAACCCTCAGACAGTTGCATCAGTTTTCCCGCATTGGGTTTTTCCGGGGATATTGGTCCAAAAATAATGGTGTCATATGGTGTATTTGTTTTTGTTTCTTTTAGTTGCTTATCTGTAATATGTTGAGAATGCACTAGTGTTTATTTTCAGTATTTCCTTTGTAAATAACTTGTTAAAAAAAATAACCAATAGGTAGGAATAAATCAAAAAAAGTGCATGAAGGGTTTCTAAACTAAGTAAACTTAGAAACTTCAACATCATTTTACTGATTTTCTCCATGATCTTCCAAAAGAGGCTATTCATAAATTGTCTTTGCTCTCGGGTGGTGATTCAGTTGCTGTTAGAAAGCATCTATGCAGGGTTACTCATACAATAATCAAATATTGTTGTTCTCCCCAATATAAACATGAAGATGTCAAAATGCGTCTATTTGCCTTTTCCTTAGAGGGTGATGGTTTGAATTGGTTTTATAATTGTCCTAAAGATTCTTTCACTTCTTTATAAGACATCATCAATGCTTTTACAGATAGATATGGTGATCAAGGTAGCTCACCTTGTGCCCTTAACATTATGCAACAAAATGAGAGTGATCTTGTAAAGGATCCAGCTATCAATGAAATATTTCAAGACAATTCTCCATATCAAAATGTGCCATCCACTTGTACCATTGCAGGACGAATCCATGATAGTGGAAAAGCAGGAACAAGTTATCAAATCGGTGTCGACAGTGAAAGGGAGAATGATAAGCATCTTATAGAAGAACTAAAGCAGTTGGTTAAAGACATGCAATTCAGTCAAACGCAGCTGGTAAAAAATATGGAGTTTAATCAAGAAAAATTTATAACAAATTACGTCAAGGATATGAGAACTTTGTATACCCACCTGGAAAAACATGATAAGGAGATGGAAATCATGAAAATTGAACACTCTGATCACGTAGCCTCCGTAGTAGAAATGTATGCTCAGGAAATGGAAACCATGAAAACTAATCATGACAGAGAAATGAGCACTATTCAAGTAAATCATAACACAATGATGGAGGCCATGAAAGCAGATCATGATAGAGAAATGAGCTCTATGCAAAATTGTTTGATGACCATAAACGCAGATAATGACAAAGTAATAAAAGGTATGGAAGTTGGTCAAATATGTCTTCAGAATAAGTTATTGACCCGTGGAGGAAAACCATGCCAAGGAAGTCAATGCTATGATGGTTGAGCACTCTACCTAGATGGATGCCATAACAATATAGGTACAAAAACTTCAACATCAGTCAGAGGATGAAAGAAACAAGGAAACGTGAACAGATCATAAGCCTCCCTATCTGCTGCAGCAAGCTCCATCTTATTATGAGGTCATTTGTTCCATTGAAAAGTGGCTAATTGAAGGTGACTTGGATAAAATGGAAATTAATAAGAATCAGGTTGATGCTTGCATGTTTGATCCACCGTCATAAAAGATCAAGTTATAACTCATGACACCTGTGAGACTGATCCATCATTCTTGACAGAGCAAATGCAAAATGAAGAAAGACATGTCATGCATATCTTACATACTTCATCTGAGAGTTTTGAAGTAGAATGTTCCACATCATCAATGATACAGCCCGCCACAAAGAAAAAGTGCAAGAAAAAGAGAATGAGAAAGCGGTTTGATGCATCATATGGTCGCGAGTAGCTTGATTTTCAGATAGGAAAAATTCCTACCGTATGTAGGATTGGACATGGCACATCTGAGAAACAGCCGACAAATTTGCCTGAAAGCAGGAAATGCTCATCATGCACTCTATTGAACACATCTGATGCCATGGGGCATCTTTGTATTGTATTTCTAACCTTATGCCCTATTATTTCAATATTTCATTTTGTAGTTACATTTGTGTTTTTCATGTTATTAGGATAGTTAATAAATGAAGAACGTATGTCTTTCCTGTGCTTAATGTTATATGATGACTTTTTGGATGGACACTACTTATGTTATATTGTGTGTCGCGTGGATGCAGATTCTGGATTCTCACATTCCTGCGTTGCAACAGCATGTCCCCAAGTAGAGCCAGATGTTGACCACTACGTGTCAACGACCGATAGTAGTACACCCCCTTTTTTCGCAAAAGGATAGTGCCTGATCAACGTGTCTGTGTTGTTCAACTATCATCATCATCCTGATCATCATGTATAATGTAAACCCATTTTGCATGTGTATAATGTAAATAATCTCAACAGATCTGTGTCATGTATGTAATTGCCTAGGTAAACCTACTTTTCTGTTGATAATCTAGATTCCGAATGGTCGGCAGAGTTTTTCTTCAGCCTTACCCCAAAGAGGGAATGGATCTTAGGCGAGTCCTAGTGTTATAGATCAAGTCTATGTAAAAGTGATGTAGAAATAATCCTAACTATTTGGTTAGGTTATTTTATTACAAATTGCTCGGTTTGTTCGATTATATTTGTGTCGCAGAAATGGGTAGTCTGTGAGGGTCTTTTTCAAATGGGTTTTCCTGCTTATGAAGTAAAAATATGAAAATTATGATGTAAAATGTCTTAAGGGTTGGAAAAAATAATTTATCCCTTCATAGGTTAATTAATTAAATTTCTGGCCAAAAAATTAATTAAAATCATAAGCTAGAAATTTAATTAATTCTAGGTCCTAGTTAAATTTAAATTCTCCAAAGGCAAAATTCGTCAGTCCTTAAAATTCAAATTTTAAAAGGTCCCGAGACTAAGGTAAATTAATTATTTTGCTAAATTTTAAGCCTTTGGTTCCTAGGGTTGCGTCAAAGTCAAAATTTTGAGGAAATTAATTTAATTGAAATTTTCAAATTTCCTCAAGAATTTAAAGTTTCGATGGGTGAGATTAAAAGAAATTTTGATCCTCATCAACGGTCGAGATTGCTTTGATGAGGATCATTTGACCTAGCCATTGGAGGATTTATCTTTAAATAGGAAGTCATTTGTCAGTCAATTGATCCGACCTTTCAGTCGCGTGCTAAGCAAAAAGCTCTCGTGTAAATTTTTATTCGGATAATAAAGAAAGCTTTTGGGGTTAATATTTGCTAGTGTTACTTTTCATGGAAGTACTGTAAGATGTGTCGTTTTTCATGTGTAAATTTTTTTTAGCCATTGATAATAGCTTCTAAAGAATGATTTGAGTACAAGTATCTTTCTCAATCGCTGGGATTTAAGTGATAATTTAAATTTGAATGTAATAGCAGGTATCTCTATTCATCTGAATTTTATTAACATTTTTTCGCTCTATTTTGATGGTTGAATTGAGTTTTGCAGGAAAGTCTTGATTTTTAGATCATCGGGCATTCATGGAAGTTTTTAGTTGGACCAACCAACTCCCAATCCGTGCTTTCTGAAGAGCCCAACTTAATTTGATCCCGAACTTATCATAAGATATTTTTTACTAGTGATGCATGAAGGGATTTGAGCTCAGCGCCTCCTTTAAACTTTAACAATTTAAATTTTTTTATGTGCTAAATTGATAAATCTGGTTGTTAAGAGCCTTAGATTGTCAAATCTGAAAGCGGAGTTGGACTCGCATTCACCAGATCTGATAGATCTGCCATTCCTATACATAGATCTGTAATTATTTTTTGTTTTCTGACTTGGGTTTTCTGGATTTTAGTTTTTATCATTGTATATATCATTTGGGTGTTTTCTTGTTGTTGTGTAGCTAGAGATCTGAAGAAGAGAACTGTGTAGAGTCTAGATCTAGGCACTAAAGGGTAAGATTTGGATCTCTAGGGTTCATTAACATCATTTTGCAGGGATTTTATTCAAAAGAATTTTGCAGTCCAGGGTTTTATTTTTATTTTAAATCTGGAAATAATCTCACTGGGGTTTCTTTGATAAATATGAAGCATTAAAACACATTGGCGTGAAATTCGTTTTTCTGGCTTCATCTTAAGTTTTGGGCTACAGTTTCTTTGCTGCCTGGGATTTTCTAAATAGAAAATTTCATATTTGTTTTTACTGTCTTCATCTTGGGGATTTCTGGAAAATTTTGAAATTTTCATTGTCTACGTTTGGGTTTTAAAATTTTTACTCTAGAAAATTTTGGGGTCTCTTTACCCCTACCTTCCTACGTTCTTTACTTCTGTCTACCTGCAACTCCATACTTCAGTCCCGTTGTTGTCCGTATTCCTTCTGGTCTTCCCTTTCGCTGTGTTATTCCTCAAACAAAACCCTCCTCACGTTTTGCATTTCTCCATCCTTTCACAGCCATCACTGTCGTATTTCCTCAGACCTCTGCCCCATCAGCCGCATCCTTCATCTTCGCTGCCATTGAACCATCCTTGTCACACTTCTGCCTTGCTCCCTATCCCCATCGATTGAAGATTCCCTCATCCGCTGACTTGTAGCTTCCTCTCTGCATCCCTCATCATCTGTCGAGTTGTCGTCCCTACTCCTCTCTCTGCAGCCTTATCCCTCCGCGACTCCCACAGCTACAACCCTTCTCCCTGTCGTTGTCTCCTTCATTGCCTACCATTCTTCTCGTCCTTCCCTTTTGCTGCGTCAGTCCATCACCGGCAGCTCCTCCTTGTTTTTTATCCATTTCATGTTCAACATCATACACTACACCCTTCTATAACCCTGTGATTCCATCTCTCATCATCGCTCTTTGCAGTAGTCTCTCATACCCGAGCTCCCTCCGTCCATCAAACCCTCAATCTGCCAGCATCTTTCAAAACCCTATGTCACTGCCTTGTTCCTCCTATCCGCAGCACTTGTTGCCCTCGAAATTCCTCCATTGAGCGACGCTGCCCATCGCTCATCCTTCATTCTCTGCATAGCTTAGCCCTCATCTCTTGACCCTCGACGTCCTCTCGCTACATGTCTGCAAGCCTTCGCTGCAGCTCCCTTAGCTCTTTCCGTTGACATCCAGACCTACATAACAACAAAAAATCTCTCGATTTTTTATGTATGCGCTAGTCTCTCCTTTTAGGTTATGCATTCATTTTTATTTCATTTAACTAAGACTTCAGTTAGAATCATTAAGTTTAAAAATTGTTGACTTTGCTTTCACTTTTATTTTGATTCGATTTCATTTCATTTTTATGATTTTAGTTTTGACTCAAAAATATAAAAGTTTAAAAAAATCTTAAAAAAAAAACTTTTAACATTTGATTTTTTTCCTTATTTTTATTTATTTTTATTAAAATTCTAAAAAAATAAAAAATTGTAAAACTTTAAAAAAATCTAAAAAATTAAAAGTGAAATAAATTAAAGGGATTTGCGCATTCAGATTAAAATTTTAATGTGGCCTATGGCCCTTCAAAATTTTAATTTATTAACCCTTTCGATTTATTTTACTTCTTCAAACTGCCTAAAGAATATTTAAAGTATTAATTTAAAATTCCTTGGTGTTTCTGGTGTTAAGTGTTAAATCTTAAATTTTCACGATTCTTCTATGGTCAAGGTGCGATAAATGTTTTAAATCATATTGGCTATAGGAAAAGGTTAATTAATTCTAGATCTGGGCCATTAAATGAAAATTATTTCAAATCTAGAATCTCTTGCATATTACAGTTTTGGGCGTTTACATTGATCATTTATGATTGTCACTATTCATCACATATATAAATTACTTGAGATATCTTGTCATTTATTTAGTCTTTGGTTAATTCAAATTAAAGGCACTGTTCTGTAATCATTTATATCTTGTGGTCATGTCTTGGTTACATTAGCATTTAATCTATTCATCTGAGTTAATCGAAATTCATTTACATTCATCAAGTTGTCCATCTTCAAGTCTCCTAGAGCCTGTGATCCACAGGATATCCTCATCCATTTACCTTAGGGACTAACCCCCTTGACTTGTCTAGGAGAGAGTCTAAACGATAGAGTAAGGACTAGAGTGACAACCCTTACTCTGAGCGTTGTCACGATGCCTTGACACTTTTTGCGACAACACTCTTAAAAACAAATTAAGAAGAATGAAGTTTTTGAAGTGCCTTAGCTGTGGACATGAAGAGAATTTGTGTCTTGATTCACTCTAGATGGAGGAATGACCCAACTTGTAATCCTTTTAGCAAGGAAAGTCAAACAAAGGGGTTTTTCACTTAATAGCATGTGACAGGAAAATATATTCAAAAGAATAATTCTCCATAGAAGAACTAGTGCTAAATGCATATATGTAGTATATTTTAGTATTTAATATGAGGAGGAAAATGTTAATTTCTGGTAGTATCGGATGTGATTTAAGTCTCAGAATTTGCAAGGAGGCTTAGACACATGCATTCTCCAATACCCATAAATCGTTTTGAGAAATTCCACCCGGAGACAGTTTTATTAAAATAATTTATTATTTTTAATGGGTGCCTAAGTCTAAACTTAGGAAATTAAAATAATTAAAGGTTATTAATCTAACTGTGGGTAAAACTTCTAGAAGAAGACAGAGATCGAGTCCAAATCATCTGAGCCATTGATTAGAATCTAATATGGGTCATTGATTCTCAACTAGAGGATTATAAGGAGGACATCGATGGGCACTTGGAGAACATATCGAGTAGAGATCAAAAGATCGAGTTTTTGAAGCAGAGCATCTGCCGAAGAGAAATTCGTAGTGATATTTTGCAGTGAGGGTCAGGGATAGTATCCGAAGGGAAATTTTCTTGGTTGGAGAGTACAAGGTAGAGAAGGCAGAATGATGTCTAGAGAGGTTGATGTTGGCCCACGCAGGGCTTATGTAATGGCAGCGCAGAGCCTAGAGGGAGATCGAATTCCTGCAAAGTAAATCAAGTTTCAAAAGCCGGGGGCCGAGGTGTGAGACCGAGTCGAAGTTTCCAAACAGCAGAGGGTCTGAAGGAGGAGCATCGTAGTCCCTAGCAGAGGTGATGTAGAGACTGCATGAGGTTGACGCAGTTCTGTGCAAAGGCTAACCCAGAAGGGACGCAGAGGCCGTTCTCCAGCAATACTAGTGTCAGATTCTTCCAGTGACAGGGTGAGCACATCTAGTACTTGTTTTTTCCAGTTTCTCTTTGCATCAAATAGCCAGTCAGGCATCCAACGAATTGTACTCAGAAATTACTACTGCATAATAATAAAACCCTCAGTGGCTTCATTGGTTTCCCTGCATTGGATTTTTCCGGGGACATTTGTCCAAAAATAACTGTGTAGATGTGTTGTGTATTTCTTCTTGCTCAATTTCTTGTTTCCGCATTTTTATTTAAATGGTGAAGGCTACAGTGTATTGGTTTCAGTGTTTACTGTAGGAAACAGTAAATAATTTTATTAAGCAATTAACAAATAGAAGAAATGTAATCAGCTGCTACAGTAGAAATTTGGGCATCCAAATTTTCACAAAAAAGACAACAAAAGAATCATAGTAAAAGAAGATACCAATGAGGGTTGTAAAAGGCTTGTCATTCCCAAATGCACATTCCGCAAGGATGTTGAATTGTTTGAAGATGGAATGACGAAAGGTGATCTACTTGGATAGAAGTAGCATTTTTAGAAAAATGACTTCCAAACTTCCTATTCTTGTCTTCAACTGTTCATAGAAAGTTAGCATGCCTATGTTTTGTTGTCACTGTTATGGTACCCACCAAAAGTGGGTAACCCATAGGAGAAAAAAAAATTCCCCATTAGATAGCCAACAGCTCTATGATGGTCTTCGGATAGCTTTATGTCAAAGCTCTCCACCCACTACTCTAGTCAATTCTCTCTCCCATCTAGTATTCTTCTTGACTGAAGGTGGGTCATCTATCAACAGGTACTTTAACCATTTAGCAACCATGTGCTTTCATTTAATGTTAAGTGCATATTAATATGAATCACCAGAAAAACTAGATGATTGATACGTCTTAATTGCATCCTTGTTCCCACAGTTCACCTAGGAGGTTAACGTTTGACCCTAGTCCAGGTGGACCTCCTCTAAGGCCTTATGGCTTAGGAGAGGCACTAATAGAGGGCATTGAACAATATAGTGTGGCCATGGTCATCCATACCTACAACTTGCCAACCTTCCTTGTTATTCATCTCCATTCTTTGGGTTGATTGTTGATCACTGGGATTGGCACACTACATCCACATCCTTGAGTCAAGGCCTACAAACTTGGCCCCAGAGGTTGATGCAGCTAAAATAATGATAACAACATACAAAGGCACCATAGAAAGAGAATGTAAAATGCAAAAGAAGGTTGGGACTTATTTAGCACAAGGGAAAAATCCTATCATGAGCTCTACCCCACTCATCAACCATCACCTAGTTCCTTAACCATTTAATGTTTCAACTAAAATAAAGGAATGCCTTGAATGTCCCAACCCCAATGAGCTTGAAACTGCTACATCTTTAAGGGATATTGGAAAAACACAAAACAATCTTGGTCTCCTAAGCTATGCACAAAAGAAAGATAAATCGTTAAAGTAAAAGGCACACCAGAGAGGTGGTAAAATCAAGCCGAGGAAAGGGGTAACTCATGCCTCCACGATTTCTCCCTCCTCACATCATTATACTCAGGATGTTAGAACTTCATTAGTTGGTCTCTTGGTTGCGGCATCTTCCTTTACATATTTCCACTCCATGACGCCATTATCACATGCACCAATGGAATGATAGGTCTACCTAGGACACCTCACTCCCCTTGCAAGTTAGAAACACTTAATAGGGTTTCTGACCTAAACATCCCTAACATAAGTGAGGTAACGTGTTTACAAATCCTAAGCTAGTAGGACATTTGAAGGTGAGTCTTGTGTGAAGTATTTTTTTGTCCCTAGCATTAGATATGGTCCATTATGATGCAATGTTATCAGAACCGAACCGGTGACCGAATAAAAAAACCTTGTGGACCGCGAACTAGTCGAAACCGGACCGGAATCGAAACCAGTAAAAAGCTAGAGAAAAATAGTTTACCAAAAACACATAAAATATTATATTTTAAAGAAAAACATATATATACATGTGAATTGTAAAACCTTGACTATGCAAATTTTAACCACATAGGAATCAAAATTTAAAATTTAAATTGTAGAAGAATACTTGGAATTAGTTGAAGGTGTTTTAGACTGTGGTTTTTCCCACTGTTGCAGTTACCAAATCACCCATTACCTCCCAGCATATCTGGGGTCTACCTGTACGGTCTCCAGATCCAGAAGAAAAATCTTCTGGCCCCCATGCCCAAAATTTCAAGAACAATCAAGCCCAATCTCTATAATTCTATTAGAAATTCTCGTCTCTTCCCCAAAATCTCCTCTAGTTTCACAAAATTCTCTCTAACTCCCAAAAATGAACTCCCCTTCCTGAAATGTCTTTCCCATCTTATATAGAATCATGTTCTACCTCCAAACGGTGACCCCTTGTTTGAGGTTCCTCCAGTGAGGGGATAAAGTGATAAACTTTAGCTGAAGTCTTAGAAGGCATCTACCACCCGCATTAATAATTGACAATAAATTCCTTTTAATGTAAAACATTTATATCTTTATTGTATTCATTGCTTATGTTATGATTCCTTGTGACTTTATATTATGTTCCTTTTTGACTTTATATATTAATGGGTATTAACATAAAACTAAGTTAGAAGGTTGTAAATGACATGGATCAAGCCATATCTAATCTTAGCCATTGATTAGAGATTTAATCTTAGCTATTGAAGACTCAACAGAAAAAGTATAAGAGGAGGCTTGAGGGTCAGTTGGAGATGCACCAAGTTGATCAATCAGTTCGACTTTCTAGAGCGGGGTTTGCTAAGAGAAATCGAACAAGTGATCTGAGTTGCAGCAAGGGGCAATGAGTGCATAGCAGAGAGGGGCAGTGAGTGTATAGTAGATAGGCAAAGATAGTGTCAGAAGACTAGTGGAGAGGCAGAGAAGGCTATGTAGAGCCAGCAGGAGCCACGCAGAGGGCCTGAGGGATGCGCAGAGGCTACTAGGGCCTGTGTGAGTGACGCACAGGGCCAGAGAGCCGACGCAGAGCATCAAAGGGCTGAGGCAAAGGCCAAAAATGCTGATGCAGAGCCTCAGAGAGGCGTTGGAGAGACTTTCATGGAGCAGACTTGTCTAATATCTGCTTCCGAAGAGAGGTATTACTGCAAGATTGATTTCTTTATCAGGTGAGCCAATTTGGCACCCAGTTGTACTCAAGAAATCTGCTTAATAAGAAAACTCTTCTGCTGCACCGGTTTTCCCAACTTGGGCTTTTCTAGGGACGATTGCCCAAAACTAACGGTGTCCCTTGTGTGTTTGTCTATTTCTTTCAGTTGATGATCTATAGATGGTTGAGACTGCATTGTGTTTATTTCAATATTTATATGGTTAAATAACTTGTTCAGTGATTAAACAAGTAGGCGAAATAAACCAGATAGTGCAGGAAAATTTCTAACAGGTTATACTTAGAAATTTCAACATCCCCTAGGGTAGAGGACGTGCCCCAGCGCTCCCCCATGCTCCGGGGACGAGGAAACTCCTGTTGAAACATTTCCCCCACGTCCCCTTTTTGGGGAAACTTGGGGAAACTTCTAGGGGACGTTTTTTTGGCGACAGAAACGCGACTCCTTTGCAAAAGGGACGGGGGGATGTTGAGGGGACGCAAGGGGGGACAAAAGGGGGGCAGGGGGATGCCGAGGGGATTGTTAAAATTTGGGAACCAAAATACAAGTGGTTCCCTAAGGCTTTGATCTTTGGCCTAGGGAAAAATGTCCAAATTTATTTGTACTTTTCTCCTAAAGTGACTTTATAAGTGGTAAACTCAATTTAATTTAAAAGTGACTTTATAAGTGGTAAAGTTACATTCTAATTTAAAAGTGACTTTATAAGCGGTAAAGTTACATTCTAATTTTAAGGTGACTTTATTAAAGTCAATGAAGAATTAGAAAGTGAAAAAGTAACTATGGAAATAAAAGGCTAAGTGGGTCTTTATTTAAGTGGGTGAGTTAAAAAATAGAAAGTGAAAATTAAATGCACATTTATTCTCATCCTTAGATCTAAATGAATCTCAACCATTAGATCTTAGGGTAACCCAAAAGGTCATTTAGAGAGTAAAAGGAGAAGAGAAGATAAAAGATCAATTCATTCTTTCATGAGCATTTGAGAGAAAGAAAAGAGAGAGCAAGGAAAAAATTTCTGAGCAGTGAGGAAGTGATGGAGAGCAGCAAGAAGACATTTCAGCAAATTTGGGCAACAACATTTATTGGCATGCATCCCAAGGAAAAACCGTACAGCAAGAGAAAGGCACAGATATTGAGAAAGATGTACAGCTAAAATCTGTATAGTCTGTACAACGAGTTCTAGGCACATTTTTTTAGGCTGGCCGTACAACATTTAATGTTGTTTTATTGCTGGAAAATTTATGTTTTGGCTATTTGCTGATTGGCATGATTTTCGAGGCAGAGTGCAAGTACAGAAATCAAGATAAGTTATAATTTGTGGTTGTTGGAATTTTTACTGTGCATATCAGTTTCTCTGTAAAAGCATTTTCAGAAATAAAGAAGAGCTCTCAAACTGGTTTTCCCCAAGAGTTGTAGGGGGTTTTTCCAGGGTCACATTGACCAAAATCATTGTGTTATTTTCTATGTGTGGCTATCATAATTTCGTTGTGTTTTATTTCTGCAATTTCAGCAGTTGTGAAATCTCTAAATTTGTGTTTTCACAAAATATTATCATTTCCAGATTTTAGAAATTTTATCATGCTTGGATTTAAAACTAAATGCAGGGAGTGATAAGGAAAACTGATAACCGGAGAGGGGGTTGAAAATTCTTCATGGTATCAGAGCTTGGTTGGCTGAAAAGGGAAGTTTGGGACAATAAAGTGAAGATCACAGCACGTTGATTTTTACACAGAAAACAAAAACGTTTACCACATTTGAAAATTTCAGTTTGGTAGAACAGTGAAACATGTCTTTGGGTTTGAGAGTTGAAGACAGGTTGGATGGGTAGAACAACTACAGTGCATGGAAGGAGAGAATCCAAAGCATCTTTGAGGAAGCAGAAGTCTGGGGCATTATGGTAAATACCACACAGAACTGAGTAGTAGTACCTGTTGACCCTGTACAGTTGGTCGAGTTTAACAAAAAAAATGCTAAGGCAAAAAGATTGATTCTGGAAGGAATCAAAGACCATGTCATTCCTCATGTGAGAGGAAAGACTTATGCACATGAGATGTGGACAACCTTGACTAGTCTTTACCAAAGCTCAAATGAAAATAGAAAATGGTCCTAAAGGAGAAACTGAAGGCCATTAAAATGGCTAAGACTGACAATGCTACAACATACCTCACAAAGATCACTTCAGTGAGAGATGAGTTGGTAGCCATAGGTGAGATCATTGCACCCATTGAGTTGGTGAGGATTGCTTTGAATGGTCTTCCTAAGACTTGGGAGAATTTTGTGGATGCCATTGTTGCACGGGAAAACCTTCCCGATTGGGAGAGGTTGTGGGATGATTGCATTCGGAATGAGATCATAAAGAACCATCTTGGGGCAAACAAACAGGTGCAGGAGGATGACAATGTGGCATTGTTAGCAAGAGGCAAGAAGGGTTGATCAAAGAAGTAAGCTTCCAATAGTGGAGGCAAAGGCAAAGGTAAAGGCAAGCAACGGAACAAGGAGAAGGACTATTCCAAAGTCAAATGTTGGAATTGTCAAAAGTTGGGACACTATGTTGTTGTGTGTCCGTAGAAGAACAAGAAAGGGAGAGACAAACCCATGGCAGCTTCTACAGAGATAGAGAGCTTCTTAGAGAGCTTTAATCGGGAGTTTGGGTTCATAGCTTGTGAGGCCACTAGTGCAGGATCACCTGCCATATAGGTTCAGAGGGAGTGTGCGCTCCTCGCTACTAGCAAAGCATCTTCTAGCATTTGGTATGTTGACAGTGGCGCTTCCCGCCACATGATAGGAGTCAAAGAGTACTCTCAGAGCTTTCAGAGGGTGATACTGATATGGAGGTAGTACTTGGTGATGACAGCATTGTTAAAGCAGTTGGTGTGGGGGAATTGACATTTGATAGGGGACCCAAACCTCCCTTGAAAGTGTCAGATGTTCTATATGTGCTTGGAATGAAGAAGAACCTGATATCAATCTCAGCACTTGAGGACAAAGGGTGTGATGTGTTGTTCAAGAGAGGGCAAGTGCTTATATATCCTAGGGGAACTCCAGCTTCTTCAGTTAGAGAGATTGGTGTGCGCCATGCTAAGGTGTACAAGTTCTCATTCCAGCCCTTGATAGCATTGAGTAGCAGCATTCGAGATAGGACCGACAACAAATCCAGCAATTCGGAGTTGTGTGAGATTTGGCACCATAGGATGGGGCACATGTATCATGGGGCCTTGAGTACATTGCGGGAGATCATCACTGGTGTGCCAGATTTCAGTTCTGATCACCTTGATGTATGCAAAGGATGTGCTATGGGGAGCTTTGCCAGATCCCCTTTTCCCAACAATGATAGCAGAGTGACTGGGATCCTTGACTTGATTCATACCGATGTGAGTGGTCGGATGTCTCATGTATCCATGAGTGGTTATGAGTACTATGTTTTATTCATTGATGACCACTCCAGTAAGACCTGGATTTATTTCTTGAAGACCAAGAGTGAGGTCTTCAAGCAGTTTCAAGAGTTCAAAGCTCTTGTGGAGACCTAGACAGGTAGGAAGATCAAGGTCCTCAGGTTGGACAATGGAGGGGAGTATACCCTTGGTGAGTTTGTTGATTTTTGTGCTGAGGTAGGCATTAGAAGGGAGTTCACAGTTCCTTACTAACCCCAGCAGAATGGGGTTGTGAAGAGGAAGAACAGATCCATTGCAGGGGCTACCAAAGCCACGCTTCATGATCAAGGGTTACCTTTATTTTTGTGGGCAGAGGCCTGCAACGCTGTTGTGTACTTGCAGAATAGGAGTCCACATCGTGCCTTGGGGAATGTGACTTCGGAGGAGGCTTTTTCTGGGAAGAAGCCTGATGTTGAGCACTTTCGTAACTTTGGGTGCCTTACATATTCCTATGTCCCCAAGGAGAAAAAGACCAAGCTAGAGCCCACTGCAGACAAGGGCATCTTTGTGGGTTATAGCGAGACCTCGAAAGCTTATCGGATTTATATTCCTGTGCAGAGGAAAGTGGTTGTCAGGAAGGATGTGAAGTTTGAGGAGGAGAGAGCTTTCAAGAGGTCACGGGAGTTAGAGTATTTAGAGTCACCAGACCCTCAGGAGTAGCCGAGTCAGTCACAGGGATCCTATGGTCAGGGATTAGGAGGTACATCGATTACAGTGTTAGGTCCATCAATGAGCAGTGGCTCTTAGAGTCAGGTGGTTGGTTCTTCGGGCAGCATGCAGGGCAATCCGCAGAGAAGTTCACAGGGTAGTCCACTACTGGACAATTTGCATGGTACTTCAACATCTCTAGGCATAGATTTAGGCATGAGGTCAGTTGGCATGCCTTCAAGAGTTCAGGCTTCTGATGATGATGAGGATTCTTTCACTCCAATAGGAGAAGTATGCTCAGGGAACAGGAAGCCCAAGTGGCTTCAAGATACCTTGCACGAGGCCACATCAGTTGCTAGGCCAAAGAGACAAGTTAGAGAGAGTAAACCACCTGAGAAATTTTGTAGTTACATGGCATTGATAACAAGCATTGTTGACTCCGAGCCTTCTAGTTATGAGGAGGCAGCTAGCCAGTAGGTCTAGAGAGAGGCCATGATGGAGGAGTATTCTTCTATTATGAAGAACGATGTTTGGGAGGTAGTGCTGAGGCCTGAAGGTAAATCAATTTTTACTTCCAGATGGCTCTACATGATAAAGCATGCTACAGATGGCAACATCGAGATGTTCAAGGCTCGATTTGTGGCAAGAGGGTTCTCACAGGTAGAGGGAGTTGACTATGAGGAGACCTTCGCTCTCGTAGCTTGATATACATCTATTCGCTCCATTATATCGATTGCAGTAGAGATGGGTTGGAAAATCCACCAGATGGATATGAAGACTGCATTTCTCAAATGGCTTCATTCAGGAGGAGGTTTATATTGAGCAGCCATAGGGCTTTGAGGTGCATGGGAAGGATTCCCCTGTATGCAAATTGAAAAAGGCACTCTATGGCCTGAAGCAAGCTCCTAGAGCTTGGTACTCAAGGATTGATACATACTTGCAGCAGTTGGGTTTTACAAAGAGTGAGGCTAATCCGAACCTATACTTCATTGTGGTGGGTGAGGAGCCTCTCATTCTGGTGTTGTATGTTGATGACTTGATCATCACTAGTGCAGAGAGACTCATTGAGGGCTACAAGAGAGATCTTGCTTCAGAGTTTGAGATGAAGGATATCGGCTTGATGCATTATTTTCTGGGATTGGAGGTGTGGCAGGAGGAGGGCCATTTCTTACTGGGACAAGGGAATTACATTGTTGATATGCTTAGCAAATTTCACATGGAACACTGCAAACCCATGTCTATACCTATGATCACTAACTGGAAGAAGCTTCACGCTTCTGATTCCGAGTTGGTGGATACTACTCTATACAGACATTTGATTGGTAAATTGATGTGTTTGGTCAACACTCGACCAGATATATGTTTTGCAGTTAACACTATGAGTCAGTTCATGTGTGAGCCCAGGAGAGTGCACTAGGTGGCTGCAAAACACATTCTTCGTTACTTGCAGGGGATTGTGGATTTTGGTCTGGATTATAGACAGGGTGATGGAGTGAGACTAGCAGGGTACACGGATTCAGATTGGGTAGGTTGTGTTTCAGATAGGAAGAGTACTTCCGGGTGCTATTTTGGGTTGGGTTCGGCAGTTGTGTCGTGAATCAGCCGAAAACAATAGTCAATTGCATTGAGCTCAGCTGAGGCAGAGTATATGGCTGCTAGTTTGGCCAGTTGTGAGGCCATATGGCTTCGCAAGATGTTGTTTGGTCTATTTGGTCAAGCATTGAGACCTTCAGTAATTTACTGTGATAATCAGAGTTGCATAAAACTCACGGAGAACCCAGTTTTTCACAAGAAGTCAAAGCATATTGAGATCAAGTATCACTTCATTAGAGACTATGTCCAAAAGGGAGTTGTCAAGCTTGAGTACATTTCCACAAATGAGCAGGTAGCAGACATTTTCACTAAAGCCTTACCACGGGGCAAGCATGTATACTTCAGAGACAAGATGGGAATCGTGAGGAACACTTTCCTCGGTAAGAGGGAGTGTTAAAATTTGGGTACCAAAAGACAAGTGGTTTCCTAAGCCTTTGATCTTTGGCCTAGGGAAAAGTGTTCAAATTTATTTGTACTTTTCTCCTAAAGTGACTTTATAAGTGGTAAAGTCAATTTAATTTAAAAGCGACGTTATAAGTGGTAAAGTTACATTCTAATTTAAAAGTGACTTTATAAGTGGTAAAGTTACATTCTAATTTAAAGGTGACTTTATTAAAGTCAATGAAGAATTAGAAAGTGAAAAAGTTCCTATGGAAACAAAAGGCTAAGTAGGTCTTTATTTAAGTGGGTGAGTTATAAAATAGAAAGTGAGAATTAAATGCACATTTATTCTCATCTCTAGATCTAAATGAATCTCAGCCATTAGATCTTAGAGAGTAAAAGAAGAGAAGAGAAAAGATCAATTCATTCTTTTATGAGCATTTGAGAGAAAGAGAAGAGAGAGTAAGGAAAAAAAATTTGAGCAGTGAGGAAGTGAAGGAGAGCAGCAACATTTATTGGCACGCATCCCAATGCACAACCGTACAGCGGGAGAAAGGCATAGATATCAAGGAAGAGGGACAACACAAAAATCAAGGAAGAGGGACAGCAGCAAGGGCATGAATTTTGAGGTAGATTTGGGCACGAATTTCGAGTCAACTGTACAACTGAAATCCGTACAGTCTGTACAACAAGTTCTGGGCACATTTTTCGAGGCTAGCCATATAACATTTAATGCTGTTTTATTACTGGAAATTTTTATTTTGGCTATTTGCTGATTGGCACGATTTTCGAGGCAGAGTGCAAGCACGAAAATCGAGATAAGTTGTAATTTGTGGTTGTTGGAATTTTTTATTGTGTATTTCAATCTCTGTAAAAGCATTTTCAGAAATAAAGAAGAGCTTTCAAACTGGTTTTCCCCAAGAGTTTTAGGGGGTTTTTCCAGGGTCACATTGACCAAAATCACTATGTTATTTTCTATGTGTGGCTATCATAATTTTGTGGTCTTTTATTTCTGCAATTTCAGCAATTGTGAGATCTCTAAATTTGTGTTTTCACAAAATATTGTCATTTCCAAATTTTAGAATTTTTACCATGCTTGGATTTAAAACTAAATGCATGGAGTGATAAGGAAAACTGATAATCAGAGTGGGGGTTGAAAATTCTTCAAGGACGTCATGGGATGCATATGCCTCCCCCCATTTTTTTGTCTAAATTTTTTTTAAGAGATTAAAAATTATAAAACAAATACAAATTTAAATATATGAAAAAATGAAACTATATTAAACTTAAATTTGTCAAACTTTGATTTTTAAAATAAATAAATAAATAAAAATTTATATTAAAATTTAAAACTTAAAAGAAAAATAAAAACAATAACAAAAAAAATATATTAAAACTTAAAACTTAATGTTTATTAATATTATTTAGTACTTTTTGAGAAATTTACTAGTATTTCACTGCTGAGTCCTTTCTATCTTTACTTTTAGTTTAGTATTCTATGGTTATTTTTAGACTTCAACATAATGTCATTGTCATTGTCATATGACGAATTTACTTTTTATCGTTTTTGAAAATTTGATGTGCATTGCATAATTTCAATTGTCAAATGATGAATTTATTAATTTAATTTAGATGTACGTTGCATCGTGCCAAATGATGAATTTAAATTGAACATTGCATAATCTCAAATGATGGATTTAATTTAGTAATTTACCTTTAGATTTACAATGCAGAAATGTCAAATGATCATTGATAATTCATAAATGATAATAGTCTAATATGTAATGATGATCATATTTAGTCTTCAGATGTACATTTCTTAATTATTAAGATTTTTTATTTAGTTATTGACATATTTTTGGGAATTTTTTTTTATATATTAAATTTTTAATAATTTTTAATTTTTATAATTTTAAGACGTTGACATCCCCTTGTTTCCTCGAAAATCCCCTAAATTTTGGGGTTTCTTATATACGTCCCCCTTGTGTGTATCCCCGCTCCCACGTTTCCCCATCCTAGAAATTCGGTGGAACATTGGATCTATGGCTCAACATTTCAACATCTGGAGATACATGAAGGGATGTAGTACCATGTGGAATCATCTCAATTCCTAATGCTAATATTTGGTGGGTCAACGCTAAAGCATCAATGTCATACCTACTCTCAGAATGGGGCAAAATGTCCTATGAAGTGGAGTAGAAGAGGATCAGGCCCATCCCTCAAGGGATCTCTGCTGCTATGAGAACAACACCTAAAACAAACCTCTCAATATCAAGTGAGATCAACATCATTAGCGACTAAAACCATTAAAGCATCACAGTGGACCATATCTAATGTTAAGGGCACAAGAATAATTCACACAAAACCCACTTTCAAATGTCTAACTAGATCAGGACATGTAAACAATTTACCTCACTTATGTTAGGGATGATTAGCTCAACAACCCTATTAGGTGTTTCCAAGCCCCAAAGAGAGTGCCATGTCCCAGGTTATCCCATAAATCCATAGGTGTGTGTGATAATGGTGGTTGTGGAGTGGGAGAGACCTCAAAGCATGTGCCACAGCCATGAGACTAGCTGGGTCCAACATCAAGTGTAATGATGTAAGGAAGGAGAAATCACGGTGGCATGAGTTACCCCTTTCCTCAGCCAACTTTTTTCACCCTTCTAGTGCACCTTTTACTTTAATGATTTTTCTATTCGGTGCATAGCTTAGGAGCCTAAGCTCTTTGCCAATAACCCTTTAAGAGGTAGCATTTTCTCACTCAATGGAATTGGGACACTCAAGAGTTCCTTTATTTGAGATGAAGCATTAAATGCTTTGAGGAAATGGGTAATGGCTAATTAGGGGGTAGAGCTCATGCTAGGCTTTTCCCATGCACTAAATAGCAACCCTGCCATCTTTGGCATTTTGCATTTCCATTCATTATGGATTTATATACTTTTAAATTTTCTTCAACTACATCACCCTTCAGGGCCAAGCTTTTGGGCCCTAACCCAAGGATGTGGATAAACGATGTTGAAGTTTCTAAGTTTACTTAGTTAGAAACCCTCCATGCACTTTATCTTATTTATTCCTACCTACTTGTTATTTACTTTAACAAGTTATTTACTTTGACAAGTTATTTACAATGTAAATACTGAAAATAAACACTAGTGCATGCTGAACATATTACGGATCAGCAACTAAAAGAAACAGAAACAAAAACACCATATGACACCATTATTTTTGGACTAATGTCCCTGGAAAAACCCAATGTGGGAAAACTGGTGCAATTATCTTAGGGTTTTCTTATTAAGCAGTATTAGAGTACAATTTGGGTGTCTAAACTGACCTACCCAACATAGAATTTCCTTGGCAACAATACCTCTCGGTTTCTAACAAATCTCCTAGCTAAAACCCCGAATAATCCTTCTGGCATCTACTCAACACAAATCTACCCCAGGAACCTTAACGTCAGCATCTCTCTGGACTGCGTCAGCCCCTCTTTGCCTCACGCTGGCCTTGCGTCACCTCAGATGGGTCTGCGTCAGCCTTGGGAGGCCTTGTGTCAGCCCTCTAGCCCTCTGCGTTAGCAACACTGGCCTCTCTGAGGCTCTGCGCAGCTCCTAGCTGTCTTTGCGTGGCCCTGCGTGATTCCTGGTTAACTCTGCATCACTCTCCTTGGCTACTGCGCTGCTCTCCTCGCACTATCTCTGCCTCTCTGTCGTTCTTTACTCAAATGCCCTTTAGTTGCATCTCCCAATCACTAATTATATCTATCTTAGCAAACCCCGCTCTAGAGAATAGAATGACTGATCACTCTAGTGTACTCTCCAAGTGACCCTCAAGCCTCCTCTTATACTTTTCCTATTGACATCTCAACAACCGAGATTAAGTCTCTAATCAATGGCTAAGGTTAGATCTGGCTTAATCCATGTCTTTTGGACCACTCTAACATAGATTCATATTAATACACATTAATATTTTATTTTCCCTAAGTTTAGACTTAGGGACTCCATTAAAAATATTAATTATTTTAATATCTCCTGATCTATTTAGAATCTGCCCAAACCCTTTTTGGGTATTGGAGATCTCATGTGCCCCAACCTCTCCACCAAATTTCATGGCTAGAGCACATCCGATACTACCCCAAATCAACAAACGAGTGCCAATCCCAATGACCAATGACTACCAACCCAAGGAATAGAGACGGATAATTGAGAGGGATGGAAAGTGATAAGTATGGATTACCTTGAACACGCTATATCAATCAATTCCTCCCTAGTAGTGCCCTTCCTAAACCCTAAGGCCTTAGAGGAGGTGCCATTGGACTAGATTCAAAGACTAACCTCCCAAGTGAAGTGTGGGAAGAAGAATACAATCAAAATCAGTCAATCATCCAGTTTTCCCCGTGATCCATACTAACATACCCATAACCTTAAACGAAAGCACATGATTGCAAGAATGGTTAGAATATCTACAGACAGATGACACAACTTCCTTCAAGAAGAAATGCTAGATGAGAAATAGATCTAACTAGAGCTATAGGTGGAGAACTCTGGCATAGTGTTATATGTTGACCATAATGGGGCTGCTAGATGGCTAATTGTCAAATGAGAAAAAAATTCTCCTAAGGGTTTCCCACTTTTTGGTGGGATAACAGGCCCCACTAGAAGGGAAATGAGATTCTGATGTTTAATTTCAGAGGTGCCAAAGTACCATGCCATGGAGTGGATCCTAGGAAAGTCCCAAGGAATCCAGATCTAAATCAATATCTGATTTGAGGATCCACGGATCCAACCCCTTGGCCCCACAGATTCGGTAACATAGATTCAAACCTTCACTTGTGTATTGTAGGGGCGAAGAATATACAACTGGGCCTTGTAAATAATGGGATGTGTATTTTGAATCCTCTTACTTGTACATCTCTCTTGCAGCACTAAATATTGGTGAAACCGGTAAGACTTCTTCCATTATGATCCACTACTAAAGATGCAACTTGTTCTATTTTTGTGGACGAAGATGAAAATGAGATGGATGTGAATTAGGATTTAGCTCATGATGAATTTTTGAACATTAATACCTCACATATAAAGATTGATTTTGGAAATTTAGCCTTATATATAAAGGCTATTTTTGGATTTTGGATTTTGCATGATGCAATTATCAATGGGAGTTACCATAGACATGGGTATCCTTTATGTCCAAAATATGGGGGGTCATTTTTCCACAGCATCCCATGTCCATGTTTCATGCAAATTATATATATATATAGTTGTCATTTTTTTCTGTAACATTTATTGAGGTAATAAACACAGATGCACTGATACAAATAAATTTTCATCTTTGAAATAAATTAAGGTATTTAAAAAAAAATTGTTGTTATGCTATTTCTCTTTGAATCTTTTCTTTGAGAAATACACCTTATATTTACAGAAAAATGTTTACAAGCAAAACAGGATTCAAAGAGATGTGTTCTCTTTTAATCTTGCTTTTCCAACAGAATAACATCAACCAAAGGCCATCAACAAACGCACTTACATGCTCCTTATTAGAAAGCCTTTCTTCTAAAGCAAGCAACTCATGTTCTTGCTTGCTAATGTGTGTTTCTTTTTCAATAGATACCTGCACAAGAAAGAAAACTTCATCTGTTGTGTAAATAAATTTCAAATATTTCTGCACTTCCGTTTGTTTTCAACATAAGTATCCATGAGAGGAGGAACAAGAAAAGCATACTCTCTCTCGACTTTGCACAACATTCAATGTTGCATTGAGGTTAGCCTCCTCCTCATGTAAATGTGCATGCTTTGCCTCTATTGTCTTCCATGCAATCATGAAATCCTTTTCAATCTGACCAAGGGCCACCTCCCTCTGAGTAATAAGAATTCCTGTTTCATCTAGAAGCCTTTTCTCTTCAAGTAACCTTTCTTGACCACCTTGCAATTTTTTCTCCTTATCATGCATGATTTTCCTCTCGTGCATAAACTTGAGCTTGTTAGCTTTATACCTAAAGGCATAAGTGCATACAGGTACTCCATTAAATCCATAAGCAACATCTTTCAATCTTAGCAATGATCTTTATCTCAAATATGATAAGATTTAGACCACGTGCATTAAATGTCACAGCAACATTCCATTCAAATCCATAGCCATGAGTCGATGAGCTCTTATAAAGAACAAAACCATACAATGAATATACATGGAAACAAACACAAAAAGCACAATTCACTCATAAGACAATTGTTTATTGAAGAAGAAAAAATAGTTAGTGAGCATGATGGAATCCTTTCTCAATAATCTTAATCAATAATCAAAATATTAAATATCTACATAAAGGCCTCATGATTGATTTTCCTCTTTTATTTCAAGTTAGAGCTCAACCTCCATAATATGCCTACTCCCTTACTTATCATTATAGTATTTCAGTATATGCAACACCAATATAACAAAAATGGGAAAGTGTTTGATCACAAAAGAAATTAGTGGAACTATAGTTCAATCACTATCAAGATCATCAGAATGTCCCTTTTCCATCTACTTGCCATTTTAATTAAAGTTCCATTGATGAATGAATCATTGATGATAGGAGAAAGACAATGTGTATATCTAAACCAATCCAAAATCCATTAAAGACCACCAAAAAATGATAATTGATAACATGTTGAGGCAAAACCACTTGGAACATTTTCAATCTAATTGAAAATCTAAATCTAAATTTAAATTCTTCTTTTAGGCCCAGTTAATATGTAAAGAAGAAAATTTTCTATAAGTCCCTATGGGAATTAACTATACATGGATAAAATAAAGCAATGTGTCGCATGAGACAAGAGTCTCTACCTTATCATTTGATGAAAACCATTATAGAACTTGTTACCCACCACTAGTGGGTGACACCCATAGGAGAAGTTTTTCTTATAGATTGCCTTCAGCCGACAACCAGCAACCCCTTGTAGAATCAAGATAGATATGGCATCCATTTTACATCAATGACTAATTATTCCAGCATCAACCATCTAGAATCTAGATTCCTCTTCTCTTGTCTAGCCTTTGCCTCTACTTCGATTCTATAAGGATATTAGTCAACATTTCCCAATTTTGATCAAACAGCCTAATCCAAGCCTTATAATATGGTAGAGAAAGCTTAACATGCATGATCAATGATTTTGACTTGAGTGAAGGGTACATTTTTGCTAAGGCCATGAAAAAGGAGTTCAACAATCAACAACACCAAAACTGGGGAACATATCAGGCTCGGTGCTCTTGATTAAATTCCAACCACACGCCCTCATACATGATATAATCCAATGAAATGCCACAATCCCATTGATCCTGAAAACTATTAAGTTTGTCGAATTTTGAGTGGGATATGAGATTATTTTTTTTCCATATGAAGTCCGATGAGGTTGGAACCACTCTCAAACATCCTGAGTCATTTCATGGTAATGTTAAAAATTTAAGTAAAAGTGACATTCTCCTTTACTTTAAGAATTTAACATTACTATTAGGAAGCATCTAGGGAGCATCAAGGGGAACCATGGGATTATTCAAAAAACGTAATTCACATAAGGATTCTAGGAAAGGATCTCTAAGATCACTTCACATCCATTGGTTATTTCATCCTTCACAAGTGACTTTCTAGATACCGGGTCTCCTCCCATCAGTTAATGTCCATAAAAAGTAGGGAGTGTTAGCTGAGGTGACAGTGGGCTAAGCCTCCATCGTTATCCTTGACCTAGAAGTTGTCCCTTTAGGATTCCCTTTTATTCCCCCTACTATTTTGAGCGGTAACAGGTCACACAACACCTTTAAAGGCTAAATAAAAAACTAAAAAGTGCTTTTTGGGAGTGGATTTTCATGCCCACACGTTGGACATGTGGGTCTCACATGTTTAACACATCAGATATATGTCTAACATAGGACAACATATACAATCCATGTATCCCATGTATCCATGTGTGTGACATGACCATATGGGATATGAGGGGGGAAGCAAGTTGTAACATGTTTCCTAGGTTATTAACCTTGCAAATGGATGACAATCCATTAACTAGCTTGTGTCCTTGCCCTAATTACATATGCACAATCACATAATACTCAAAGGTATGTAATCCTTGGCGAGCGATGGCATCTAGCAGCAGCTAGGGTTTCGACATTCCGGGTAACCTGCGGAGGCAGGGTTTCTGCACTGTGCACGCAGATCTGACAGTGGCAGCGAGCGTTTTAGGCTGCAGGCTGATCAGGCGGTCCCAATGGTACCCCCGCAGGGGGATGGGGTAGCGTCTCCGCCCTTTAACGGAGGCCAGCAAGGACCAGAGGGTAACCCAAGTAACGACTCGGCGAATCAAGAAAAATCCACAGGGGAAACGCAGAACTCGGCGGATCCTCAAGCTCCAAATGAACATCCAAAGGTTAGTTCTTCCACCTGTAAACCTGTTGCTAATCATAGGCCAGAAGTTGAACTGCCTAGTGACCGAATAAATGGAAGAATACAATACATGAAAGACCACGCTCTTATAGGCAAATTTACGGGTTTCTGGCCTAATGAAAAGGCACTAAGAAGCTGGATAAATAGCAAATGGAGGCCAAAAGGTGAAATAACCCTCCTCTTAGGTCCAAAAGGATTTTTTACAGCTATTTTCAACTGCCTGGAAGATAGAAACAGGGTATTCAATGGGGGGCCTTATTTCTTTAACTTTGCCGGGCTCTACCTTAGAGAATGGGTAGCCCGCTTTAACCCAGATAAGGAAGACCTTAGCTATGCTCCAGTATGGATCAGACTATATTCGCTGCCATGGGAATATTGGGATGAGGATTCTTTAAAATCCATCGGATCGGTGATAGGAGATTTTGTAAAAGTGGCAGAAGAAACCAAAACTGTGAGATATACGACATACGCCTCTTATGCCCGGATCTGTGTTTACATAGATCTAAAGCAACCATTGCCAGATACAGTAAGACTCTTCCATGAGGATCATGACTGGATCCAAGTGATTGACTATGAGCAGGTGCCTTTTCGTTGTAGGAAATGTCATGTTATTGGACACCTCTTCAGAGATTGTCCTCAGAACAAGAAGGCGGAAACTCCAACGAATCAAGAACCACAACAGCAGGATGGCTTTACCAAAGTGACAAACAGAAGGCGTGGAAACAAGAAAACGAATGCACCCCCAGAGTCTACGCCAGCAGAGAACTCCAAACCCTCTACAAGCAACAGCTTTGGGGTGCTAGCAAATACGGAAACTCAGGATGAACCCAGCAAGGCAAAGACAACTCCCAAGGCAACTACGCAGGAGAAACCAAATCTGACCCAGCAAAGCGAAAAGACTCAGCCGGTTTCAGAAACCTGGATCAATCCGGCTATGGACATTGACAATCCCTCACATAGCAAAAACAAAGGGAAGGAGGCAGAAGAAAATCTGCAAGAAACACATTTCATGGAAGACGACAGTCAATCAATTGACATTGGGGAATTCAACATTCTGGGTCTGGAACAAGCTTGTAAATCAGGCAACTTTGATAAAATCCCTGAAACCCAAGTCGACAACTTAGTGGAAATATTAAACAAGGCCCAAAAGAAATATTCCCTAGGAGTACAAACAGGTAGCAAATGGGATGGCAAATTTGCATCCAAAGACAGCAAAAAAAGGGGAAGGAAAATAGCATTGGAACGAACAATCAAGATTGGAGAAGTCCTGGTCGAGTCCGGCAGATATGCCAAACTCACCAAGTATTTCAACACCAACTTAAAACCCTCTCAATGAAGCTAATATCTTGGAACATAAGAGGGCTCAATAGCCCCAGGAAAGGGAAACTCTTAAAAAATTTGATCATGGAAGAAAAACCAACAATCCTATTTCTACAGGAAACTAAATGCACGTTGAATATTTTGGAAAAAGCAGCTGCTAAAGCATGGCCTGGAGGTCAAGTAATAGCCGTAGAGGCGCAAGGGGCTTCAGGTGGACTCGCAATTTTATGGGATGCAAGAAAGATACATTTAGAAAATATTCATGCTAATAAAAACTTTATTCAGGCTGTTTTTCATCTTCTGGGCACAAACATTTATGGCCACCTCACGAATGTTTACTTCCCACAAGAAACGTAGCAGAAAGCAGCAATTCTAAACTCAATAGAGCAGCTCAATATAGACAGGATGCATCCGCTTTGGGTGACAGGAGGAGACTTTAACATGATAGCTTCATCAGAGGAAACGCTCGGCGGTCGCTGCAGAACCAACAGGGATGAATCGATTCTAAAAGATTTTATTCAAAGTAACTGGCTCATCGATTTACCCAATGTTACTTGGGAGCGGGAGCGGAAGCGGGAGCGGGAGCGACCATTTTCAGAAGCTCCCGGTTTGGGAGCAAATCCGGGA
>APFE031324610.1:0-51721 GCA_000404065.3 Pinus taeda | reverse complement strand
GGGGGGGGGGGGCGCTCCCCCGCAACTATGGATTTACCTACAGCAAATGGCCTCTACACATGGACGAACAAGCGGGTGGCTCCCATGCAGATAGCTTCCTGCCTGGACAGGTTCTTGATCTCAGATAACGCAGTCCATGTAGGAGGAGAATTCACAGCCCACATCATTCCATTTTCAGGTTCGGACCATTGGCCTATAGAGCTGCTCTGGAACAGGCCTGGTAACAATATAAAAAAACCTTTTAGATTTGAAGCTTTCTGGCTTTCCCATCCAGATTTCAAGGACTTCATAAACACTACATGGCAAAATTGTAATCCGATTGAGAACTCCAAAATGGCAAGATTCCAAAAAAAATTGAAGTTGCTCAAGGGAGAAATCAAGCGATGGAATAAAAACACCTTTGGCAATATTTTTAAGGAAAAGGAAAAGATTCTCCAAGAACTTAAAAACATTCAGCAAAGATTAATCCTAGAAGGACGATCAGAGGAGCTATCGCTAAAGGAACAAGAAATGGAAGGAAAACTTCTGGAACGAGAGAGACAAGAGGAAATTCTATGGAGGCAGAAATCCAGAATCCGATGGCTGAAGGAGGGGGAGAAGAACACTAAGTTCTTCCACAGAACCACAGTGCAAAGAAGAATGCAAAACCAAATCTCACAGGTTACCAATGCCCAGGGAGCAAAACTGGAGACCCAGGAAGAAATAGAAAAGGAATTCCTACGATATTTTAAAGAAATGAGTCAAGAGCCAAACATCAACAGAGATGAGGCCATAGACAACATCACAGAGCATATTCCGCGGCTGATAACAGAGGAGCAAAATTCCTTGCTTCTTAAACCAATTAGTCTCCAGGAGGCAGAAATTGCTGTAAAATCTTTAAAGGCGGGAAAGGCTCCGGGTCCCGATGGCTTCTCGTCAAACTTTTTCCACCACTTCTGGGAATTAATCAAATGGGAAGTGTGGCAAGTTGTGGAAGAATCACGCAGCATGCGATGGATGTATCCAGGCCTAAATGCAACCTTTATAGCTTTAATTCCTAAATCGGAGGAATCCAACTCCCCTGATAAATTCAGGCCCATCGCCCTGTGCAATATCATTTACAAGATTGTCTCAAAGGTAGTGGCGCTAAGATTAAAACCGCTGCTCCCCGGCATCATCTCCCCAGAGCAATCCGGATACGTAGAAGGAAGGCAAATTACAGACGGAATAATTCTCTCTCATGAGATAATTCATTCTCTCAAACATTCAAAAAAACCAGGTATGCTTCTAAAGATTGATCTATCTAAAGCCTTCGATAGTATAAGCTGGGATTACATGCAAAAAATTTTAAGTGCGTTCGGTTTTGCCAATGCCTAGATTAGATGGATCATGAATCTTATCTCTTCCTCCTTCTTTTCTATCTTGATTAATGGGATTCCCTCCTCAACTTTCCGTCCCTCAAGGGGATTGAGACAAGGAGATCCTCTGTCCCCGTTCTTGTTTATCATAATGGCGGAAGGCTTGGGAAGAAGTCTTAACTCAGCAATCCGATCCCAAGCTCTCAAAGGCATTAATTTCCACGGTGCTCCTACCGTTTCCCATCAGCAATTTGTAGATGACAACATGATCTTTGGCCACTCCTCTGTCCAAGAAGCCCGATCTCTAAACACTCTACTTAACAACTTCTCCGCAGCCTCTGGCGCTCGTATTAATAAAGTCAAATCCCAGATATTCTTTTTTAATACCCATCCGACTACTCAGCGAGCCATAGCCCGAATCCTTGGCTTCTCCATTGCTTCTCTGCCCTCCAAATACCTAGGCGCCCCCCTCCTAGCATCTACTCAGAAACACTCATCCTGGACTTCTCTCCTGGAAAGGCTGGAAGCCAGACTCTTGCTCTGGACTTACCGCTCTCTAAATATGGCTAGCCGGCTAGTGCTAATCAAGGCGGTTCTTCAGTCCATTCCATTATACTTATTCTCAATATTGGCGGCACCAAAATGGGTCTTAAAAGCCATTAAAAAGCTGCAACGAAACTTCTTATGGGGCAATACAGGACCTAACAGGAAATGGGCATTAGTCAAATGGGAGAAAGCATGTCTCCCGAAGAAGGCAGGGGGAATTGGTCTCCGGGATCCCGAACACAGCAATGCGATCATGGGAGCAAAAATATGGTGGAAATGGTTAGCCTATCCAGGAACATTATGGGCTAGATTCTGGACAGCGAAATATGCCAGCAATCTATCTCTGGAGGAGCGTATCCGAATGACAGAATCAAGCAAAGGCTCAACTATATGGAGTTCAGCGATAATGCACAGAAACCTCATCCAAAATCATAGCTTCTGGGAAGTGAAGGACGGCGGCACAGCACGTTTCTGGACCGATTCCTGGCAGCAACTACCATGTTTAGCCCATACAATCCAAGAAGTGCCAGCGCATTATATTCACCAACAGGAAACGGTTAATCAATTCTGGAAGGCCAATAATGGTTCTAATCACCGAACCTGGAAAGATGCACAAGAAATTATACTAGACAGTCCGGAGGCAGTTCAACGGTCCCTAGCCGAAGAGCTCCAAAAGAGGAAGATTCTCAAAGAGACAGATCAGGATAAACTGAGGTGGGGATACGAAGAGAAAGGTACATATACAACCAAAGAAGCTTATCTTATCATTCTCAAAGATCAGTTGAACAAGGACAAGTTATGGGAGAAAATATGGAGCTCCCTAATATGGCCAAAGATCTCCACCTTCCTTTGGCTCCTGTCTCACAACAGGATTCTCACCTGGGATAATCTCAGAAAAAGAAAATTCGAAGGACCCTCAATATATCTCAATTGCAAAATGGAGGAGGAATCGACTGTTCATCTTATGCAATTATGTACTTTTAGCAGAAGAATATGGGAGAAAGTCTCATTTCGCTGCCAAAAGGAAGGCCGCGAGATAGGAGATTTAAACAATACCCTACGCAATTGGCCTCAAAAGCCCTATCAAAGCAACATTCTTAACTCGCTCTAGCAAATAATCCCGGGAATAGTAATGTGGAACTTATGGAAAGAGCGAAATCGTAGAATCTTCAAAAATCAGTCAATGGATGAGCAACAAGTATGGAAGATCATAAACAAGAACGTTCAGGAAACACTATCCACTAAATGTTGGTCCCAGGAAGATTTCCCGTCCAACAACAAGGAGCAAGCAATATGGAATAATTGGCAAATCCATTTACAATACTCCAACTTTCTTCCAGGCAACTCTATTAGACAGCAGGATATCCCCACAATTTGGTCCCCTCCGCCCATAAATACGTACATGCTCAACTTTGACGGGGCTTCAAAAGGAAATCCTGGAACCACAAGATATGGAGGAGCAGTAAGAAATCATCAGGGACAAGTGCTCAAAGTCTTCTTTGGCTCCATTGGATGGAATACAAACAATGTGGCTGAACTAGAAGGACTCTGGAGAGGACTTAACATCGCCCAAAAGGAAGGACTCACTCCCCTAATAGTTGAAGGGGATTCCCAAATCTTAATCAATATGGCGACTAAGATTCAACAAGGAACAGAGTCTCAGAAAGTCAGTAGGAGCTGGAGAATGGTAACCAGGCTTGAGCTTCTTCAATTATGGCTAAGGGACAACAAAGCAATAACTTTCAAACACATCAGGCGCGAAGGGAATAAACTGGCAGATTTCCTGGCCAATTTAGGAGTGGATAGGGGGAGGGATCATTTCGAAGGATTACTTCAGGGTAATGTCTCGGAGAAAGAATGGTCCACCTTTCAGGAGATACTAAGGAACGATACTCAGACGAAGGCCCAAGATCACCCGGATGCGGGTGTCACTCCTCGCATTTAAGCCCATGCGCCACCCACGCGCAGCGTACAGGAAGCCATACCTCAAATAGGTGGTCTCTACGGGTTCTGGGCTGGCCTCTGCCCCAAGAGAATTTACGAGCCTTAATTGCTCATCAATGCAATTGCACTCCCAAGGAAACGCAGCCCGTTATCTCAGAATGGCGCAAACACTCTTTCTTCTCTGTTTGCAGTTCGGCTCTGGTATTGTGAGGTTCGAAGTTAAGTTCAGTGTTGAGGAGGGAGGCTCTGGGGGCAGCAAGCCCACCCTCGAGTCCATCCCCTGTCCAATTCTTGTGGTCCGTTCACAGTACTCAAGGGAGAATTTGAGATTGGATGTTGGGCTGCTTGGCCATCGGGGAAATCTCTTGAACAAGACGCTCTCCATCGGCAATTTTACAGGTAGACGGAGGTATAAGGAAGCTCGGCTCATTCCTCAGAGAGCAGTTGATTATCTTGTGTTTTCTATTGCTCCTCGCACTCGGGCTACGCCTCGCCGTGGGTGCAATTCAGGGCAGCGGGGAGGCACAGGCGGTAGGGGCCAATCCAGCCCGAGGCGCATCTCTCCCTTGGCCTATGCATCGCCCCCCTCTTTCGACTCTGAGCACTCTGGTTCAGACATAAGCAATTCGGTTCAAACAGCGTCTCTTCAGTACCGTCGCAGGACGAATAAGCCCATTGTAAAATCCATGATCACTGTCATTTTTTCCGAGGAAGACGATGAGGAAGGAAGCTGGAAAGCCGAAACAGAGGAAAAGACGCCTCCCTCCTCGGATAATTCGACAAAGTTAAAGGATTCGGCTGACAGTTCTTATAGCCCTGAGTTACAGAGCAGGCTAGACGAAGAGAGCACCCTTGGGTACTCGGTAGAGCAGGCTGAAGCCTTAAAGGAAATTGGCAGCCTTAAAGGAAAAGAGCCCATGGAAACTTCTGAGAATCCAACGGATGCTCAAATGGATGTTCAAGGCAGCAAGCCTTCCTCACCTCAAAGCAAGGTGAGGGATGAAGAGCCGGAAGACTCATTCGACTACACCCTGTACCTAAAACTGCCGCCTGGTATTGAACGTCTCAAAGACATTCCGGATGGGATGGAAGTGACATGGGAGCGCGACCCGGAATGTGCAGCAGAGAATCGAAAGAAGCGTGAACTGGAACGTGAAGCCGAAGACCGGAAGAAGCAGCCCAAGTAATGGCAGGAGCGCTAAGGGTAAGCCTTGGGTCTCAGGCGCAAGATGTTTTTTCCTTTTTGGTTTAGTTACATTCTGTGAAGGGCAGCAATCGACGACATGCTGCATGCAGTCCCTGTTTTTTGTAACTTGTCTTTCAGTCCTGGATAATTTTGGGTTACTATGCCTGACAATGTTGCTATAAAAACTATTTCTGCTAATGTTTTTGTGTCCTCTAGCATGTATAAGCAGAGGATTAAGGTTGACATGGAAAGCTTTGACAAAGAGTTGAACACACGCTCTCAGAGGTTCAAACCTCTTGTAAATACTTTTTTTGTTTCTTTAATATAAATAGTTTAGTCTTTACCCAGCAAAAAAAAAATACTCAAAGGTATGTATAATCATTTTGATACGCATTAATTTCTAACATCATAAGTGTATTCTATAATACAAGCATATGAGAAAGGGTATAGAATTCTGCTTTTAAAGAACCAAAATTTTGAAGGTTTCTACCTTGGAGACAAGAGTAGCAGAAGAGTTTTAGTACGATTAACACAACTCTATTATATGCATTTGGTGTCCGTAATTTTAGAATTGAGTTCTCTAACTGATCAATTTAGTAGGGGTCTTAGGAGGGATTCCAAAGGGACTACTACTATATCAAATGACAACAATGGGACAAAGACCCACTGTCACCTCAGTCGATGTCCCCTGCCCTTTACAAACTTTCACCAATGGGAGGAGTCCCGGTATAAGGGAAATCACTATGAATGATAAGTCAATAATAGGGTAGATAGTGATTTCAAGAGCCCATTCGCCGGAGAGGTTCAGATTATAGGTAGCTTGTTTTAGAAACAAAAGAAGGGATCTCCAAGAAAGGCTTGAGGGAAGGATGACCTTAGGTTTAAGAATATTAAAAAAATGATGAATGCCTAAGATTAAAACTTTCAAAATCCCTCACTTGTGATTGATGTGTTTATACTAGGGTTCAAAGTGAGGCAAGGATGGCTCATTCAATGGAAAGATTCAATTAAAGTGTGAGCATTGGGAGAAGCTAGGGTGACTTTCCATGAAAACCCCCTTGAGAGAAATACTATAAGAGACCAAGGGTTGAGGGATATACCGTGGTAAAGGCTCATCCAATGATCACCTATAGTTAAGAGAAAAGGTTTTGAATGATGAACTACAAAATGCAAACCTTCAAGAAATCCCCAAGTCAAAGCAGCTTCAAGGGTTCCCTCTTGGTGTGATAGCTAAGGCATCAATTTTTTTGAAATTCCATCGTCGGAATTCGTTCAAAACTAGAGGATTCCTAGAGGAGACACAAAACTTTTGCAGGATCTGTCCCCCCAAGATATGTCGGTGGAACCACACCTCATACGAATCCACCACCGATCCTTCAGCAGAACTGTGGATACAATTCGCAATTCCACCATTTTTGGCGATTCCTGGAAAATCGATCTGTGGGGGCTAGCCCCGTAGTTCCAGAAAGGAACGGGTGCGGATCTGCGGTTCCTAAAATCATTCTTGAGCTTCACTTCCTGAATGGTTTTGAATAATTGACTTTTCAAAGGTTTGGGACCACACAGACCAAGTGGACCCAGCCTAGGTTGAGGAGAGAGAATCTAGCAACCAATGATGTTCTTAACCCAGATAAGGAAGGGAAAAGGATCAAAGCAATATTTTCCACTTAAAAGCATCAAATTGATCCTATGAGGTGCTAGCCTAGGGAATACCAGGGCAAAGTTTGATCTCAGAGCTAGGGCTTAGGTTATCTCACAACTCCATTGTTGGAATGGCTTCAAAATTGGAGGAGACCTTGAGGACACACAAGCACAGTAGAGGCTCGGAGATCGAAATTTTTCATGGGCTATTTTGTAGGGAAAGTGATGCCCTAGGTGACCCAACTTGGCTAGACCTAGAAGAGAGAGGGAAAGGTGGAGATAAATGTTCTTTGAGCAATCACCTATTGGAGGGCCAGTGTCTTAATCCCTTGGGGAGAATGGAGACTAAGAGAATGATGAGAAAGGAACTTGTATTTCGATCAAGGAGGCCTTAAGGACTAATTTGCTTAACCTTTAGGGAAAGAAGAAGAGACCTCAAAGCTTTTATACTTCGCTTAGCAAAAGAGATGGCTTATCAAGATAAATTAACCAATGGAATTATCCCTAGGAGATTTCATTCACATACATGGCCCAAACATTGAGAGATGTTATATAGAAGCAATAACTCCACAAATTTGCAATTACGCAATGTAGCAATTAGCCCTATTATAGTGAAAATCCCATTCAATGCATATGAAAAAAGTAAAACAAGAATAGAATTAAAAGTGTGTACTTACATTAGCCCTATTATAGTGAAAATCCCATTCAATGCATATGACAAAAGTACAACAAGAATAGCATTAAAAGTGTGTAGTTACATGTGATAGACCATGTATAATGAATGAATGTTCCTAGGGATGTTTCATTACTGAAATTCATCTTTACAAGCCATTTATCTTGCAAATGAAGTATAAAGTCTTTGAAGTTGCTTTTGTTGCTACCCTAGTGCCAAGCGAGGTTGTCTTTGATGCCTTCTTGACCTAGAAAATTCAAAGGTCCATAGTCATAATTCTACTTGACTCCAATCTCCCTGAAGGATTAGGTACTGTTAGACCCAAAGGTACCTTAAACCTATTTTCCTTCCCCCCTTTCCTCTTCTCTAGGTATAGCCCTCTAGGTCACCCAAGGAATCAATTATCTCACGATCTAGCCATCCAAATACTTTGATTTTTCCCCAAATGTGTTGGTGTGTCCTCAAGAATCCCTCCAAATTTCATGAGATTCCAAAAATAGGATCTTGGGATATCACAAGCCCTAGCTCAAAGACCGATTTTTGCTCTAGGTTTCCCTAGGCTAGTACTTCATAGTAAAAAAAAAACACCTCTAAGTGAAGACCTTTTCTTTGATCCCCTTCTCTTCCTTGTTTAGGTCAAGCTCATAATTGGTGTTAAATTCCCTCCTCTTGACCTAACCTAGGTCCACTTGGTCTCGTGTGGTCCCATATCTTATCAAAGTCAACTCTTCAAAAACCACTTGGGAAACCAAGTTCCACAAGGATTTTAGGGTTTAGGAAGCTCCTTTATGAGTCACACTCCCTAAGCCAAGCCCTCAAATCCCTATTCCTCTATCCTAGAGAACCTTGCACCTTGCTTAAAAAGCAAGCAAGTCCCACTCTTGAGTCGCTGCTAGGAAAGGGTCATCGAGGTCCCTTCACATCCACCTTAGTTGATCTATCCTTCATAAGTGATTCTATATATATTGAGTCTCCTCTTATCGATGAAAGTATGTAAAGAGTAGGAAGCTTTAGCTATAGTGATAGTGGGCTCTAGCTTCATTATTGCTCTTGACTCGGCAAGTGTTTTTTATTTATGGTAGCATCGAATGTGCTCTAAGTCTCAAAATTTGCAAGGTGGCTAGGACACATATATTCCACAATACCCAGAAATAGTTTTCGGAAATTCCACTCGAAAACAATTTTATTAAAATAATTAATTATTTTTAACGGGTGCCTGAGTCTCAACTTAGGAAATTAAAATAATTAAAGGGTATTAATTAAACTGAGGGTGAAAATTCTAGAAGAAGAGGAGGATCAAGTCAATATGATCTGAGCCATCAATTAGAATCTAATATGGGTTATTGATTACTCAATTGGAGGATTATAAGGACTTCAATGGGCATTTGGAAGACACATTGGGCAGATACTCAGTTACCCAAGTAAGATCGATTTTCTCACTGGTTGAAGTTCATCAAGAGGAAATCGAATCAAAGGGAGAGTTGCAGGTGAGAAGGAGAGAGGGCATCAGCATCAATCGAGAGTGCAGGAGCAGAAAGAAGATGCAAAGCAGAGGAGGGATAGCACAAGAGGCTGTGATGCCGAGACTAACATTGGGACTGCATAGTCCATATGAAGAAGCTGGCGCAGTGAGATGAAGAGGTGGCAACAGGTCCTCTCCAGAGTCAGAATCTTGCTGAGAAACGTGAGAATATCCGCTAGAAAATTTCTCACAGAAATTCCTCTTCTATTATGTTGGTTGTATCTTGTACATGAGATTTTTGTTAAAGATCAATAAAGAGACTTATCTGCTGCACCGGTTTTCCCACATTGGGTTTTTCCGAGGAAAATTGTCCAAAAATAACTGTGTCAATGTGATTATACTTGTGCTAACATTTTTTCGTTGCATTTACTTTCCGCAGTATTTTAATTGTGAAGGTTGTAATAGAATTTATTTCGATATTTGCTGTAGAAATGTTGTGAATAGCTTATTTCTAAATTAATAACTACAAGAAATAATATCAGTCACTGCAGTTGGATTTCTATTTAGAATTTTTTACATGGTATCGAAGCTCAGTTAAGCAGGAACAACCAGCATTGAAGAGGAGGGAGTTCGAAATTACTGCATAAGCAGAAAATCGAATCCCCAGAGGAATTGCGCAGTCCAATCTAGGAGGGAAAAATTTTCATAGGAAAATATCTCTGAGAGAGTTGACAAAGAGGAAGATTTCCAGATCGAAGGTTGCCAATGATAGAAGAAGCAACATAGAAGCTTCAGCATAGTGCAATTTCAAGTGAAGATGCAGTTTTTCTGCAGCAGTTGTTGGGGCAGAAAAGCGTTAAAAATAGATAAGAAAAATAACACAAAGATGGATGGAAAATCAAGATGTCTCTGAATTATCTTCCAGATTGGAAGAAGAATTCACATGGAATAAGAATTCTCATGCTTGTCAAGTTCAGTGTCAGTAGATGTTTGGTACATTGATAGTGGGGCTTCAACCCATATGATTGGAGTAAGAGAATATTTCTCAAGTTATCAAGAAGAGAAAATGGACTTCCAAATTACTATGAGAAATAGAACAAAGTGTACTCCAATAGGGAGAGGCAACATAGACTTTCAGATGGAAGCAGGAACCAACATCCGAGCCACTAATGTTCTTCATGTGCCTGAGTTAGGAATGAATCTGATTTTAGTGTCCCAGTTATAGGACAAGAGATACGATGTATACTTCATTGGAAGTATACATCAAACATCCAAGCTTGAAGAAGAACATACAAATTGGAGCTCAAAGAAACACACTGTATAGATTGTAGCTCAAGCCTCCAATGGCACTAATAGGCAACAATCATAATGGTGAAAAGGAACTGAATGAACTATGGCACAAGCGAATGGGACACTTACACCATGGAGCACTGAGGATGCTCAAAGAGACTGTTACAGGAGTTCCAGTCACCACTGAGCATGATAATGTATGTAGAGGATGTGTACTAGGGAAGTACGTTAAAGCAGTTTTTTCCAGAAGTAACAACAAAGCGGAAGGCGTATTGGGATTAAGGCGAATACTTCGTCACCTTTATTGATGATTACTCTAGAAAAACCTGGATCTATTTCTTAAATACCAAGGATGAGGTCTTTGATCAGTTTAGAGAGTTTAAGGCTCTCATAGAAAACATGACAGGGAAAAAGATAAAGGTATTGCATTCAAATAATGGTGGAGAGTACAGAGACAAAGACTTCACAGATTTCTACACAAAGGACGGCATCAAAAGAGAATGGACAACTCCATATAATCCAGAACAAAATGGAGTAGCAGAACGAAAGAAAATATAACTATTGTTGGGGCAGCGAAGGCTATGTTGTATGACCAGGACTTGGCTAGATTCTTATGGGTAGAGGCTTGCAACACAATGGTGTATAACTCCTAACATAGCATTGGGGAAGAAAACACCTGAAGGTGTCTTCACAGGGAAGAAGCCAGAGGTGAGTCATCTCAAGATATTCAGAAGTGTGGCATATTGTCACATTTCAAACGAGAAGCGTAGTAAACTAGATCAAACCGCAGAAAAGGGGTACCTCGTAGGATATAGCGAGAGCTCAAAGGCATATAAAATCTACATTCCTAACAACAGTAAGATTGTAGTAAGATGAGATGAATAATTCATGGAGGATAGAGATTTCAGGAAATCTCTAGATATGCAAGTAGAAGATTAGTCAGTAAACATTCCATTTCTCCAACAGCAGCAGGGGCAACAATGAGGAAAAACAGCTAGATCAAGCACAGTGACCAACACCAATATTTCCTTAGAAGTAAGAAATCCAAGTAGTTCTTGACAGATGGAATAGCAAGAACAAGAGGGGGACTTGATTGAGCCTCCCACCACCAGTAGTAGAACCAACAGGGAGGTACGACAGACACTGAGGGATGCTAAGGAGTTTGTCGAAGCTCCTAGAACCGAGAAGAGGCAACGTAGATAGCCTGACATGTACCAAGCCTTGGTAGCACAGGTTGAAGAACCCTCCAACTTTCAGGAAGTCATACAACACCAAGTTTAGGTGGATGCCATGGTAGAAGAGTATACTTCTATCATGACAAATGATGTCTAGAAAGTGGTACCTAGACCAAAGGATAGATCAGTTGTAGGATCAAGGTGGATCTAGAAGATCAAGTATGCTGCAAATGGTAGTATAGAGAAGTACAAGGCTAGGTTCGTGGCAAAGGGGTACACATAAAAGGAAGGAATAGACTATGAGGAGACCTTTGCCCCAGTATCCAGATACATCTCTATCAGATCCGTTATATCCCTAGCAGCTCAAATGGGATGGGAGATTCACCAGATGGATGTCAAGACAACATTCTTGAACATCATGATAGAAGAAGAGGTGTATATAGAACAACCCGAAGGATTTGAAACTCATGAAAAGAAAACTCATGTTTGTAGGTTAAAGAAATCCCTTTATGGGCTCAAGAAGGCACACAGAGCATGGTATGGTTGAATTGATAGTTACTTGCAGCAGTTGGGAATTGTCAAGAGTGATGTTGATCCCAATCTCTACTATCTAATGGTGGAGAATGAGCCACTTATTCTGGTATTACATGTGGATAACTTGTTTCTAACTACAAGAAGAATCTTGAAGCAGAATTTGACATGAAGGATATGGGGTTGATGCATTATTTTCTAGGGTTGGAATTTTGTTAGAAGAATGGGGAGATATTCCTGGGGCAAGGTAGATATGCTATAAAGATTCTGAAGAGATTCAGAATGCAGGATTGTTGACCCATAGCTACGCCCATGATCACCAACTGGAAGAAAATAGATGGAACAAGAGACAAGGAGGTGGACCCCACCTTGTACAGACAGCGCATTGGGTCGCTCATGTATCTGGTCAACACTAGGCTAGACATTTTCTTTCCTGTCAACACCCTTAGTCAGTTCATGGTGGAACTGAAAAGGGTGCATTGGGCAACAGCTAGGCACATTCTTAGATATGTGTGTGGAACAGTCAGATATGGGTTGAAATACACTCGAGGAGACGACGTCATATTGAATGGATTCATAGATGCAGATTGGGTAGGTAGTTCAATAGACCGGAAAATTACCTCCAGGTATTGCCTCAGCGTCGGATCAGGGATGATCTCTTAGTGAAACAAGAAGCAGAAGTCGGTAGCTCTGAGCTCAGCAAAAGAAGAATATATGGAAGCCAACATAGCTACATGCAAATCTATATCGCTCAGAAAACTACTTGTGAGTTTGTTCAGGAAGATGATGGAAGCGACCAATATTTTCTGCGATAATCAGAGTTGTATTAAACTCTCTGAGAATCTAGTATTTCATGATCAGTCGAAACATATTGATATCAGATGTCACTTTTTCAAAGATTTTGTTCAGTGTGCAGCAGTACAGTTTCAGTATGTCTCCACAGGATTCAGGGAGCAGACGTACTCACAAAAGATCTAGGAAGAGCTAAGTTCATCCAGTTCAAGGAGTATATAGGTATGGTAGAGAATCTGTTTCAGTAGCAAAAACAAGTGTTTTTTCAGCTGCAGTGGCAGGAAATGAGAGGGAGTTGCAATACAGATGTAGTGTTTGCAGTGGCAGGGCCAGCAATAGTACAGATGCAAGACTTGTGTAGTAGTTGATGGACAGTGGTGTCAGACATCAACAACACAGAGGGAGATGTCACAAAATCAGAGTAATGCTTCAGCAGGTTGCATTACTAGAGCACATTCCTCACTAAGAGGGAGTGTTGATTTATGGTAGCATCAAATGTGCTCTAAGCCTCAAAATTTGCAGGGAGGATAGGACACATGTTTCCACAATACCCAGAAATCATTTTGGGAGATTCTACTAGGAGATATTTTTATGAAAATAATTAATTACTTTTAATGGGTGCCTACATCTAACTTAGAAAATTAAAATAATTAAAGGGTATTAATTAAACTGAGGGTGAATCTTCTGGTTAATTTTAGGTATGTTCTGTGCTTAGAGCAATTTATTTCAATTTTCACAGTTAGCTCAATATCTTTTCAAATTAGCAATCACATCAGCATTAAAGTAAACTGTAGATAGAACATAAACATAAATCACAGAAGACAATCCAAGACAAGAGGACACAAGATGTGGCGCTTGCGAGGGACAAAACCCAATGTGGGGAAACCCTTGATCAATTCTTCTTATATGTTCTTCAATAGTTCAACAGAGAGAGAGAGATAGTACATTTCCAACAAAAGTCAACACTTTGACTTATCTAAATAAGAACATAGATCATCTCTAAGAAGATGATACATGAGATCAGTTGAAGACATGCTACTTCAACTGATTCTACAAGGTGACTCCTTCACCTATCATGCTGCACCTCACCGTACTGCACCATGCTGCACCAATCATCACAATGTTGGACCTCATGACCATGTTGTACACATCACGCTGTTGCACCTTATGTTGCACTATTGTCCCATGTGCCATTATTGCACCATGCTAGCCAATGTTGTCCTATGTGGCATACTGTTGTCCCACTGTTAGTGACATAGCCATTCCATGTTTACTTGCTATCTCATTGTTTTGCTATTGTCCCATCACAACTTGCTATGCTTTCCATGCTTACCATGTTGTTCATGCCATGCTTTCCAAGCTATACATGCTTGCTATGCTGTCCATGCCATGCTTTCCAAGCTGTACATGCTTGCTATGCTATCATACATACACTGATCCTTCTAGCAACAATCTCATCATCAAATTATCCTCATACTTATACTTGAATGTTAGTGCACTGTTGTAGTTCTGTAACTCTAGTTAGGGCATCAACAATACCCTAACAACCACCTCTAAACTCTGCAACAGTCCTTGAAAAGAGTGAAACTTACCTCCCTTGAGAAGCCGTTGTCCTACACTGCCTGTGCCATGTAACAATTGTAGGAGTATGGTCTTACAACCCTCCACAACTCATCCAAACAGTCCTGCATCTCACTGTAATTACAACAAGGATTTGTGGCCTTCAATTTCAGGAAGAAGTTCACCCTAATCCGCACCAAACAATCCAGATTCACTTTTGCTCTTTGGCCTTGTCACCTGCTCAAACTCGGACCCAAAACAGTGAAGATAAATACCATAAATCTTGCCCAGATTTGCCTCTAGGCTTGCGGCCTACCTCCTGTAGCAGCTCGGCCTTATTACAGATGTTTTCTTGCCCAAAACAAACCCTTCACATCAGCGATATCCTTCTTCTTGAGCTGCCTTAGGATAGCTTTGTTAGGGTTGCCTTTAGGTCTTAGTGAGGTCTGCCTTTAGGTCTACGTTATGGTAGCCTTTAGGTCTGCGTTAGGGCATCCTTTAGGTCTGCATTACGGTAGGGATCAACATATAGGTTTAGGGATCCTTCTTGATAGAGTTAGGGCTTCTCTTCATGGCTGTGTCCTCTAGATTAGGGCAACATATTTCTTCTTCTAGATTGCAGCTAGGGTAGCCTCTTTTCCTCCAACATCTAGGGCTTCCACTCCTAGATTTATCTTCCACTAAAATCCAAGACAAGTGGAGAGAAATCAAGATAGAAGTGTGCGTTGGAAATGACTCTCAAGCCATCTCCTTTTATACTAAAACATTGAGCACATGTGGAGTTTATTTGGTTGCTAGCCGACCTTGACGAATTGTCTTATAACACAAATAAATTCATAACTCCATGAATACTTTCGGATGATCTTTACATCAATCCTACACCTCTCGATGAGAGGGATCCAAGAAAAATATCAGCTGCCATAAATAAGATGACCCACATGGAGGTGGGCCTTAGTTGCCAATTTTAACGCTCCCTCTCAACTAGGGAAAACTCCATCCGGTGATCCACCTATCTGACTATACTATCTCTGCCATCAGTGCCCTGCACTGCTCTACTGAACCATGAAGAAGAAGAATTGATCGAGAATGTCTCATACCATTCTCAACTAACCCAAAGTCAGTTCCATATGAAGAGAGTGTGTCATACCACTCTTACTGATCCCAGACCAATGGAGGTCATCCTAGCATAGAGAGTACGGTAGATACAATGATGCGGCCATCGATAATACTACTATGGTCCCTAACCCCATTTCCTTGCTCATTGCCCAGATGAGAGGTACATCCCATGAGTCCCAGACTGCATGGGTAGGATGCCTCAACAGGAGAACCACTCATCTTGTCCCTAAGTCGCCACGGGTATCATAGGGGAAGGCTGAGCCATTCACCCTGTACACAGCGCACCATTAGGGGAGGGTGAGTTGCCCTATGGTCGCTTGTTGGTCCAATAAGTACCCCAAACCCCTTGGAGCACCTAGAGCTCAATGCATGCAACCTGAAGGACCCTCATAAGAAGGTATCTCAACGAATCCAAGTCGTTCGGGAAAGTCACAAATTTGACCTTTCCTCGGGGCTTTGATAGAATGTCTGCGACCTGTACATCAGTCTCAATGCGATAGAGCCTCTTCGCTCATCGACGTACCATATCCTAGATAAGGTAGTATCTAATGTCTATATACTAGAGCAATCATAGAATACGAGATTCCTCAACAATCGAATCCCCCCTTGGTTGACACAAAAGATCACGGTGGTATCCATCATGTGTACAAACAACTCACTGAGGAGCTTCCACAGCCAGGCAGCTTCACACGAAATCATACTCGTAACTATGTTACATGTATTCAGTCTGAGCGGGGCTCAAAGCAACTATCTTCTGCTTCCTGCTCAGCCAGGATATCGAGAAGAACCCAAAGAGAACCAGCACCCAAAGGTGTTCTTGCAATCCTTCACACTGCCTGCCCAATTAGCATTTGAATAGTCATGCAGCTTCACATTTCTGGCAGTGTATCTCAATGCATGAGAGACTGTTCCCTAAAGATATCTCAGAAAATTCTTGGCACCAATCTAGTGAGGCTCAACCAAATATGAGCCCAACATGCTAACTACAAAACATATATCCAGACAGAAGTTCACCAAGAACAATGCGAATGAGTTTATGAAACTCAAAGGCATTTCCCAAATCTGGTCTGGCATCACTATGTCATAACTTCTAAAAGTTAAGCTCCATCGAGGTAGTCGCAAGCTTGTTGTTCACCATTCCAAATCCGGAATCCAAGTCCCTCTTACTTCTGCAAATGAGAGGGTCTACACCAGACAGAAATAGGTCGTCCCAAGAAGGTGCCAGTATGAGAGGTCTATCATCCACAACCTTCAAGCAATGGTTTGGATCGGCTTCACTCCTAGTGAGTCTCAGCTTCATCAAGCAGTTATCAATCCTCTCATACTATGCCTGGGGTGTTTTACTTCAAGCCATAGAGGGATTTCTTCCACCTGCATACATGAGATTCCGGATCATGAATCTCAAACCCCTCGAGTTGTTCCAAACTTGTGGACGTGCTACATGAGGGGAATAGTCCCCTTCTAAGATTTTCCTTCAGTACATCGCAGACATGTACCTTCATGCTCTTGTTGAATTCAGGCATTCCTGTCATCATCTAACTCACATCGGGTAGGGTCCCATGATACAACCTTGAACTCAAAAGCATCTGTAAAAAATTCCATTTTCAAATATGTACCTTTCCATCGATAAATGCCACTCTGAAGCCTTTGACTTCCATTTCCGAAATGGTCACCAAGTTCTTTTTGCGATCAGGTACACAAAAGAGATTCTTGTAAATGAATCGAGTTACCCTCATTCAATTGAGGGGTAACATTCCCTACACCCTTTCCAGGATAGGTGGCATCAACTCCAAGTATAATCCCACAACTGTTTCCATCTCTACTAAATTAGAGAGAGCACCCTCCTATCCGATGAAGTGCCTTGAAGCACTACAATCAATAAGCTAGATTCCCAAAGAGTCTGAAGGAGAGGGCCAATATAAGATAACGCTTCTTTATCTTATTAGAAACAACACTTGATTCTTCATACCTGGGGTTCCTTGCTTCCTTTGAAGAGTCAACTATTTTCTTGATGACTTGCATTACCTGTCATTCCTCCGATCATTGAATATGTCACTAGAATGATTATTATCATCATCAAGTGATGTGTCCTTGCCATTCGGACACTCCTCATAATGGCCGAACTTATTACAAAAAAGGAATCTGCCTTTGCTTCTACCCTTAGGTCCGGACTTCCCATTGAAGTGATATGAAGGCCATCAGAAACTTTCGATGTGCCATTCTGATAATATTCTCTGCTTCGACTTCACCCTTGGTGAATTTGAAGAGGGATGAGGAATCCATTGATCCTTTTTTCCTTTCCCGACTGTCTTCGGTGATTGCTCTTTCACTCTTGCTTGGGCTTTATCTTCACCTCAGTTGTGATACTATGTTAATTTTAGGTATGTTTTATGCTTAGAGCAATTTATTTCAATTTTCACGGTTAGCTCAATAGCTTTTCAGATTAGCAATCACATCAGCATTAAAGTAAACTGCAGATAGAACATAAACATAAATCGCAGAAGACAAGCCAAGACAAAAGGACACAAGATGTGGCACTAGCTAGGGACAAACCCCAACGTAGGGAAACCCTTGATCAATTCTTCTTATATGTTCTTCAATATTTCAGCGGAGAGAAAGAGTTAGTACATTTACAACAGAAGTCAACACTTTGACTTATCTTAATAAGAGCATAGATCATCTCTAAGAAGATGATACATGAGATCAGTTGAAGACATGTTGCTTCAACTAATTCTCCAAGCTGGATCCTTCACCTATCATGCTACACCTCACCGTACTGCACCATGCTGCACCCATCATCATAATGCTGGACCTCATGACCATGTTGTACACATCATACTATTGCACCTTATGTTGCACTGTTGTTCCATGTGCCATTGTTGCACCATGCTAGCCATTGTTGTCCTATGTGGAAAATTGTTGTCCTACTGTTAGTGACATAGCCATTCCATGTTTGCTTATTGTCCCTGTTATGCTTTCCATGCTGTTCCTGTCATGCTTACCATGCTTGCCAAGCTGTACATGCTTGGTATGTTGTCATACATACATTGATCCTTCTAGCAACAATCTCATCATCAAATTATCCTCATACTTATACTTGAATGTTGGTGCACTGTTGTAGTTCTGCAACGCTGGTTAGGGCATCGATAGTACCCTAACAACCAACTCTAAACTCTGCAATGGTCCTTGTAAAGAGTGCGGCATACCTCCCTTGAGAAGCTTTTGTCCTACGCTACCTGTGCCATGTAATTGTTGTAGGAGTATGGTCTTACGGCCATCCACAACTCATCCAAACAGTCCTACATCCCACTGTAATTACAACAGGGATTTGCGGCCTTCAATTTCACAAATAAGTTCACCCTAATCCGCACCAAACAGTCCAGATTCAATGTTACTCTTTGGCGTTGTCACCTTCTCAAACTCGGACCCAAAACAGTGAAGAGAAATACCATAAATCTTGCCCAGATTTGCCTCTAGGCTTGCGGCCTACCTCCTATAGCAGCTCGGCCTTATTATAGTTGTTTTCTTGCCCAAAACGGACCTTTCACAGCAGCGCCCTCCTTCTTCTTGAGCTGCCTTAGGATAGCTTCGTTAGGGCTTTCTTTATCTCTTAGTGAGGTTTGCCTTTAGGTCTGCGTTAGGGCAGCCTTTAGGTTTGCGTTAGGGAAGCCTTGAGGTCTACGTTCGGGTAGGGACCAATGTATAGGTTTAGGGATCCTTCTTGATAGCGTTAGGGCTTCTCTTCATGGTTGCGTCCTCTAGATTAGAGCAATGTATTTCTTCTTATAGACTGCGGCTAGGGCAACCTCTTTTCCTCCAATGTCTAGGGCTTACACTCCTAGATTTCTCTTCCACTAAAACCCAAGACAAGTGAAGAGAAATCAAGATAGAAGTGTGTGTGTGAAATGACTCTTAAGTCATCTCCTTTTATACTAAAATGTTGAGCACATGTGGAGTTTATTTGGTTGCTCGCCGACCTTGATGAATTGTCTTATAACACAAATAAATTCATAACTCCATGAATACTAATTGGAATCGGATGATCTTTAGATCAATCCTACACCTCTAGATGAGAGGGATCCAAGAATAATATCAGCAGCCATAAATACGATGACCCACATGGAGTTTAGCCCTAGTTGCCAATTTTAACACTTCTAGAAGAAGACGAGGATCAAGTCAATATAATCTAAGGAATTTATTAGAATCTAATCTGGGCCATTGATTAATCAGTTGGAGGATTATAGGAAGAACTTCGATGGGCATTTAGAAGACAAAATGGGAAGATACTCAGTTACCCAAGTTAAATCGATTTTCTCACTGGTCAAAGTTCAGCAAGAGGAAATCGAATAAGAGGGAGAGTTGCAGGTGAGAAGGAGAGAGGGAATCAACATCAGTTAGGAGTGCAGGAGCAGAAAGAAGATGCAAAGCAGAGGAGGAACAACATAGAGGCTGTGATGTTGAGGCTGATGCTGGGACTGTGCAATCCCTACATAGAAACTAATGCAGTGAGATACAAAGGGTGCAACAGATCCTCTCCAGAGTCAGAATCTCGCTGAGAAGCGTGAGAATATCGTCTGTAAAATGTCCCTCAAAAATGCCTCTTATATTTTGTTGGTTGTACCTTGTACATGAGATTTTTGAGGAAGATCAATAAAGAAACCCTCATTTTCTGCACTGGTTTTCCCACATTGGGTTTTTCTGAGGACAATTGTCCAAAAAAACCCTGTCATTGTGATTATACTTATGCTAGTATTTTTTCCTTGCATTTACTTTCCATGGTATTTTAATTGTGAAGGCTGCAGTAGAATTTATTTCCATATTTGTTGTAGAAACACTGTGAATAACTTATTTCTGAATTAATAAGTAGAAGAAATAATATTAGTCACTGCAGTTGGATTTCTATTTAGAAATTTTTACAATTGCCCCTCTACAACCGCCTACTAGTTTGAGCGGTAACATTTTGGCTCTGTTGCCGAGGAAAAGAAACGTGTGTTTTGTTCCCCATGCGACATATTGACATAACATTATTGGCGACTCCATTGGAAGAGCGAAGCCCTAGTTCTTCATTGAACTTTTAAAGTCGATGCTTGTAGGGTGAAGCAAACATTTTTATAGGCATCTTTAAATTCACCCTCGTGACTCCTACATATTTTTTACGTATATCTCAAATAGGTTGTCTTTCTTTGATAAATTTCTCAGTTTGGACATTTCTATCATCCCTGGGTATCCTAATCATGTCGTGCAAAGGATAGTGTGTGGGATGCCCTTGTTTGATGGTGATCCACTCTCCGCAATTGACCACGTAGAAAGATTTAATGCACATGCTTCAAAAGAGAGGGTTGTTCACCAAGATGTCCTTATGTTATTGTTCATAGGATATCTCGGTGGTCATAACTTATGGCCGCATGATCATGAACCTAGGAGCATCTCATTTATTGAAGAGTTCATTGATGGATTTCTTAGACATTTTCAAGTACCCCTTGTATCAAGCATCCAAGAGGAAGCCTTCATCGAGCATCATCAAGACATTGAGAATCTAAATAATGAGCAGAAAGACGAGTCCTCCCTGGGTCCACATGATGAAAAGTATGATTTTTGGGACACCTATGTTGGGAAGAGTGAGTATATCGCAAGTGAAGTTGAGACTAACCTTACCTTTCTCAAGGATAGTACTCCCGATGATTCTCCTTTTGAGAACCTTGAGGAAGGTGATCCCATTAGCCCCTTAGAAGATAACAATGGAGATTATTTCCATATTGAAAAAGAGAAACGGGAAGTTGTTGGCCCTCAATTTGACTATGCTCCCATTTATGACACCGACAAGGAGGATGAGGTTGAGATTGGTCCTCCCTTTCTCCTGAGCATTATTTATGAGGACATATCCATCGATACCCTTGGGAAGGAGAATTATCACTTTCCCTTGCATGAAAAGGAGCAATTGGAGATGATTGATTCTCCTTTTTGGGAAGACCCTATTTTTGATACTAACAATGATAGGATTGATAAAGTCCTTGCTCATACCTACCTTCCATATGATTCCGGGAGTATATTCAAATCACTTGAGCCTAGAGAGTTGTATTTTCAAGAAAAGGGTCCCATTGATATTTCACCTTCCCCTTTGCCCTTTTCTAGTATTCATCATTGTGAGTCTTCATCAAGTGATTCCTTCACCCCTTCTCATATGATCTCGAGTATAGTGTTAAGGAAGAGCCCCTCATTGATTATACTTTACCTCCTTGGACACACCCTCAGGGTCTTCATCACTCCATGACCTCCCCTCTCTAATGTGACCATCACCTTGAGCAACCTATTTATTGCACCCCTTCTTTCCCTCACCCTTCATTCCCATTTCATCACAACCTTGTGGCATCTACAAAGCATGATATTATAAACAATGATTGTGATAGGGGGTTGTTGAGAGTGATATTTCATTCCACCATTGCGTACATAAATGGAAAGCCCTGCACTTCTAGATTGCCTTATTCTCCTTCTCTTAGGGCTTCCTTTTACCTCGAATCATATTTTCTCACCTCCCACTCGCTTCACCCTCCATACAAATGTATTTGCATCCACTTCGAGATTTTCTACATGAGTAATCATAAAGCCAGTGCAACAAACATATCATCATATCAATATACATATGCCTACTAGTATCACATAGGCCCAAGATAGTCCTTCATCAAAGATTCATATACTTGGTCATTGACATTTCCATCTCTGGGTTGGAGGATAAAATCCAATCCTCTTGAGTGGTGTCTTTTCCTTCTTCTAGGGTTCCTTTCTATGGAATGTGAATCTCTTCTTTTCTCACCTTCCTACCTCACAACCCCTCATATTATTGTTCCCATTTGTATTGCCAAGTCCGCTGCAAAAATAATCATGGAAGCATGCATTCTTGTATTGATCAATTGACATGTTGGTTGCATTGGGTCTATGATTATACCTAGCACTTGACATTGTATGTTATGCATGTTAGAGTAGAATGCACCGCATGTTGATTTTGCATTATAACTATCATCATATGATATTTCTCATGGTAGAGTAGATGCATCTAAATTAAAATTTGCATATTTTATTTTTCTAGTTGATTTTACGGCCTAACATTAAGCATGTGTGATCATGAGACGGTGTGAACGCATGTTGCCCTGTGTTCTTCATTTATTATATGTGCAAGTAACAAGTCTGCGATAACCAAGAGATTGTTGGAGTTTTCATGACCTCCCGTTCGAGTAGCTTCATCCACTACGTCGAGAGATCACGTCCCAGTTGGAGCTTGTTAATTTATGGTATGTTCTATGCTTTGTGCAGTTTGCTTCAATTTCTTCTTATTAGCCACTATTTAGCACTCACATTGACATAAAGTAAAATGTTGATAGAACATTAATAGATTGCCACAAAACAAGCCAAGACAACAGACACAAAATGTGGAGGCTAGCTAGGGACAAACCCCAATGTGGTGAAATCCTTTGATCAATTCTTCTATAATCTTCAATAGTTCCGCAAAGAGAGAAATAGTACAAATGTACAGTTATGTAATTTTATGACAGCAATAATAAAACCCTAACCAGCGCTTGCAAAGTTGGTCAAACAGTCCACAAATGACCTTGAGTCAAACTTGTCAACTTGGCCTTCAACAGCAATGAAGGTTAACCCAAAACGGCCCAAAAGAGATGGTCAAAACAAGTCAACGCATATGTAGCCCTGCGGTCAACCCTAACTAGTCAGCGCTGGTCAATTCGGTGGTCAAATCAGGTCAACAGATTGTTGTTCAGATTTGCGGCTTGCTTGATGGAGACTCCTCATGCTAAGCCGAAGTCAAAACACCTTCCTCGCTGATCAACACAGTCACCCTTAGCTTGTTGCTCCTAGGTCAACCATAGTCAACGCTGAAGAAGACCTGCGTCCTCCTAGCTGCGTCTTCTTTCCTTGTGGCATCCTTCTTCTCCCACGTGAGAGATGCTGCTCCTTGTATACCCAATCAAGTAAGGAGAGAGAGAGAAGAATGTAAGATGAGATGAGATGAGTGAATAATGCCTCAACCTAACTTGTATCTATATGAAACGTTGAGGATGTGTGCCACAAGTTTAGTTGTTGGCCAACCTTGACAATTTGTCAAGTAAATACAAATAAATTCATATCTCCATAAATACTTGTCGGAATAGGATGATCGTTAGATCAATCCTACACTTCTCGACAAGAGGAATCCAAGAAAAATATCAGCTGCCATAAATAAGATAACCCACATGGAGTTTGGCCCTAGTTGCTAATTTTAACACTCCCTCTCAACTAGGGAAAACTCCATCTGCTAATCCATTTGACTGTCGGTACTATCTCTGCCATCAAATGCACTGCCCTGCACTGCTCGACTCTTCTCTGCTCTACTGAACTATGAAGAAGAAGAAATTATCGAGGATGTATCATACCATCCTCCACTGACCCGAAGTCAGTGCTAGATAGTGTGTCATACAACTCTTACTAATCCCAAATCAGTGACAGAAGAGAGTGTCTCAAACCACTCATACTGATCCCAGATCAATGGAGGTCATCCTAGCATAGGGAGTACGGTAAATACAATGATGCGTCCATCGATAGTACTACTATGGTCCCTAACCCCATTTCCCTACTCATTGGCCAAATGAGAGGTACTTCCCATGAGTCCCAGACTGCATGCGTAGGATGCCTCGACAGGAGAACTACTCATCCTATCCATAAGTCACCACAGGGTATCACAGGGGAAGGCTGAACCTTTCACCCTATACATAGCGCACCACTAAAGGAGGGTGAGTTGCCTTATGGTTGATTGTCACTCCAAGAAGTACCCCAAGCCCCCGGAGTTCCTAGAGCTCAATACATGCATCATGCAGGACCCTCATAAGAGGGTCCCTCGGCAACTCCAAGTCGTTCTCAGAAAGTCAAGAATTTGACCTTTCCTAGGGGCTTTGTTAGAATGTCTTCAACCTGCTCATCTGTACCGATATGATGGAGCCTTATTGCTCCCCATTGTACCATATCGCGGATAAATTGGTACCTGATATCAATATGTTTGGAGCGATCATAAAATACGGGATTCTCTGATAAGTGAATCCCACTCTGGTTGTCACACAGGATCACAGTAGTATCCAATGTATATCCAAAAAACTTGCTGAAAAGATTCTGCAACCAGACAACCTCACAAGAGGCCATACTAGCAGCAATGTACTCTACCTCAGCCATGCTCAAAGCCACCGACTTTTGCTTCCTGCTCATCCAGGATATCGAGGCAGATCCCAAAGAGAAATAGCACCCAGAAGTGCTCTTTTGGTCCACCACACTGCCTAACCAATCAGCATCGGTATATCCATGTAGTCTCACATCTCCGATAGTGTATCTCAACCCATGAGTGATTGTGCCACGAAGATATCTCAACATATTCTTGGCACCAATCCAATGTGAGTGGTGAGGCTCAACCATATGTTGACTCAATGTGTTGACTGCAAAACATATATCCAGACGGGAGTTCACCAAGAACATTAATGCTCCTATGAGTTGATGATACTCGGTAGCATTTTGCAAAATAGGTCCGGCAACACCACCGATTAACTTCTTGAAGTCAAGCTCCATCGGGGTAGTCACAGGCTTGCAGTCCACCATACCAAATCTCTCCAATATTTGCACTACATATTTTCCTTGAGATAGGAAAATCTCCCCTGGCTTCTGCCAGACTTCTAGTCCTAGGAAATAGTGCATCAGTCCTAGGTCCTTCATCTCAAACTCGGAACCCAACTCCCTCTTACATTTGTGAATGAGAGGGTCTGCACCTGTCAGAAAGAGGTGGTCAACATACAGCACCAGTAGGAGAGGCTTATCATCTTCAACCTTAAAGTAAAGGTTTGGGTCGGTTTCACTCCTAGTGAATCCCAGCTTCATCAAGTAGTTATCGATCCTCTCATACCAAGCTAGGACTACTTGCTTCAGCCCATAGAGGGCTTCCTTCAACCTGCACACGTGAGATTCCCGATCATGAATCTCAAATCCTTCGGGTTGTTCCACATAGATTTCCTCTTTGATCGAACCATGCAAGAATGCGGTTTTGACATCCATATGATGTAGGTTCCATCCTTGCATAGCAACAAGGGCTATGATCGAGCGGATGGTGGTGTATTCAGAAACAAGTGCAAATATCTCGTCATAGTCTATTCCTTCCTTTTGAGAGAAGCCACAAGCAAAAAAACGACAAGCCTTATACTTTTCAGCACTTCCATCAGATCCATGCTTTATCTTGTAAAGCCATTTCGAAGTGACAATTGTTTGTCCTGGGGTCTAGGAACCACATCCCAGACATCATTCTTCATCATGGACTCGTATTCCTCATTCATAGCATCCTTCCATACTTGATGCTTCATGGCTTCTGCAAACGATGAGGGCTCATTTTGAATGATTGTGCTCATAATGGTCAAGTATCCCTGATACCTGGTCTTCTTCTTACTTTCTTGGAAAGTCCCTCTGGGTGTAATGTGTCCTTCAGCATCATCAAGTGTCCCCCTAAGCCATGAGGGCCTCTTCCTAGAAGAGGAAGGCTCTTGCAGAGGGGGATCAATAGGGTCCATAGGTTCTTCCACTTCAGGCATCGTCTCATCATTCTTTTCCTCTAGTTTGCTGGTTTCAGCTTCTCCAGTTTTCCTTAGTATAGGAAGATTGTCAACTTTGCTAAGAGCCATATCTTCATCAAAGGTGACATCATGGCTAATCTCGATTTCCCTTTGACCAGCCACATAGATTCTATAGCCCTTAGTATTTTCTCTATAGCCCACAAAGATTCCCTTCTTACTAGATGCACCTAATTTATTCCTTTTCCCTTTCGGCACATGAAAATATATAGGACTTCCAAAAATTCTAAAATGAGAAACATCAGGTTTCTTACCAGTGAACATCTCTTCGGGAGTCTTGGAATCCAATGCTTGATGAGGGCATCGATTTTGAACATATACAACGGTGTTCGCAGCTTTGGCTCATAGAAACTTTGGAAGCCTTTGATCATGGAGTACGTAACGAACAACTTGCAAAATCATACGATTCTTCCTTTCTGCCAGACCATTCTAGTCAGGAGTGTATGGTGTTGTGGTCTCCCTCTTAATCCCATCTTGTTTGCAAAAGTCATGGAACTCATTGGATTCATACTCAGTCCCATTATCAGTCCTTAAGATCTTGATCTTCTTCTCAGTTTGATTCTCAAACAAGGCTTTGAAGTGACGGAACTAGGAGAACACTTCATCCTTCTTTTTCATGAAGTATATCCAAGTCTTGTGAGAATAATCATCTGTAAAAGTGAGGTAATATAAATATCCTCCCATGGAGTTCACAATTATCATACCAGATATGTTGAAGTGAACCAACTGCAATATATTAGAGGTCTTGCTATGGCTTGAGGGGAATGGTCCCCTTTTGAGTTTTCCTTCAGCACACCCTGGACATACACGTTCTTGCTCTACTTTAAACTATGGCATACCGGTCACCATTTGTCTCATATCGGGTAGAACCTTATAGTGAAGGTGGGCAAACCTCCGGTGCCATAGTTCAGACTGAAGGGTTGTGTTACAAGACATGGCTCCCAATGGACTTCCTCCAACTTGATATAAAGATTCAACCCGAAACCCAAGAGTGAAAGCATCTTTAAAATTCTTTTTCCATACACGAACTTGCCATCGATGAAGGCCACCTTGTAGCTTTTTTCTTCCATTGCCGAAATGGATACCAGGGTCTTTTTGAGATCAGGCACATATATAACTTCTTGCAAATGAATTGTGTTACCCTAATTCAATTGAAGAGAAACATTCCCTATGCCTTTCACGGGATATTTGGAGTTGTCTCCAAAAATAATTTCCAGGTTGGTCTCCTTCTCTATCAGATTAGAGAGAGCTTCTTTGTAATCAATGTTGTGCCTTGAGGCACCACTATCAATAAGTCAATTGCCCAATGAGTCCGGAGGAGAAGTAGTAGAGAGGGCCGATATCAGATAATATTCATTTTGCTTATTGTTAACAACGTTAGATTCACACCTGGAGTTTCTTGCCTTCTTGGAGGGTTGACCAATTCCTTGATTTTCAACATTCCTCTTTCCTTTGCCATTGAACCTGCCCTTCCTTTGATTGTTGTTGGAATTGCCTCTAGAGTGATTTTGATCATTGTCATGAGATGTGTCCTTTCTATCAGGACACTCCCTCACATAGTGGCCAATTTTGTTGCAAATGAAACATCTTCCTTTCCTTCCACCTTTTGGTCCAGTCTTTCCCTTAGATTTTGACCCCGAATTATTTCTCCTTTTAGCATGAGAGAAGAAAGCAGTGGGATTGCCTCTAAATGCAGGCATTTCTTGCTCTTCCATCCTTGTCACTTCTTGAATTCATCTCACCATCAATTCCTCGAATCCTGGAATTGCATTATTGTTGAGAAGAGTGGTTCTAAATACAAACCATTCGAATGGGAGCCCTCCAAGAGTTGTGATGGTCAGTTCCCTATCAGGAATGACTTCCCCAATCGATAGGAGATCATTCTTGATCTCGGTGATCCTTAAGAAGTAGGCTTTCATATTCTCATCTTTGCCCTTCTTAGTTTCCTTCATCTTATTCTTAAGGAACAAAACTTGATTTGCATCACTAACTTTAAACAAGCTTACCAGTCTATCATAGATTTCCTTGGAGGTGTTTAGCTCGGAAACGTTGGCCACAAAGCGCTTGTCGATAGAGTCCTGGATGATCTTCTTTGCTTTGACTTCTCCCTTGGTCCATGTGTGCTTTGCAGCAACCAATGCATTTGCTGGAGGCTCAATGATTCTACCTCTCACATGGTCCAACACTTCCTGCTCTTCCAATGTCAGATCGAGAGACATCTTCCATCCATGATAGTCAGATTTCTCACAGAGCTTGTCTTCAGTAGGGAAGTGTGATGAGGAACCCATGGAGTCTATAGACTTTTCCAATAGTTTACGGTGATTTCTCTTTCTCTTGCTCTTTCTTGGGCTTTGTCTTCACCTCAGCTCTAACACCATGTTAATTTATGGTATGTTCTCTGCTTAGTGCAGTTTACTTCAATTTCTTCTTATTAGCCACTGTTTAGCAATCACATTAACATAAAGTAAAATGCTGATAGAACATTAATAGATCAACAGAAAACAATCCAAGACAAGAGACACCAAATGTGGTGGCTAGCCAGGGACAAACCCCAACGTGGGGAAACCCTTTGATCAATTCTTCTATAATCTTCAATAGTTTCGTAGAGAGAGAAATAGTACAAATGTACAGTTCTATAATTTTATGATAGCAGTAATAGAACCCTAACCAACACTTGCAAAGTTGGTCAAAGAGTCCACAAATGACCTTGATTCAACCTTGGTCAACTCGACCTTCAACAACAATGAAGGTCAACCCAAAACAACCCAAAAGAGATGGTCAAAACAGGTCAACGCATATGCAGCCTTGCAGTCAACCCTAACCAATCAACGCTGGTCAATTTGGTGGTAAAATTAGGTCAACAGATTGTTGTTTAGATTTGCGGCTTCCTTGATGGAGACTCCTCATGCTAGGCCAAGTCAAAACACCTTCCTCATTGGTTAATGCAGTCACCCTTAGCTTTCTGCTCCTAGGTCAACCACAGTCAACGCTAAAACAGACATGCGTCCTCCTCCTAGTTGCGTCTTCTTTCCTTGTTGCGTCCTTCTTCTCGCACGTGAGAGATGTTGCTCCTTGTATACCCAATCAAGTAAGGAGAGAGAGAGAAGAATGTAAGATGAGATTAGATGAGTGAATAATGCCTCAACCTAACTTGTATCTATATGAAACATTGAGGATGTGTGCCACACATTTAGCTGTTGGCCAACCTTGACAATTTGTCAAGTAAATACAAATAAATTCATATCTCCATAACTACTTGTCGGAATCGGATGATCGTTAGATCAATCCTATACCTTTCGAGGAGAGGAATCCAAGAAAAATATCAACTGCCATAAATAAGATGATCCACATGGAGTTTGGACCTAGTTGCCAATTTTAACAAAGCTAGATGTTACCCACCATTTTGTGGGTGATATCCCTAGGAGATTTTTTTTTCTCCAAGATGGTCTTCAGCCAGTAGCCAATAGCCCCCTGTAGCCACCAACTAGCTCGTTGTGTCACTTCTCCGCCACTTGAGCCAGTCATGTGGTCCCTCACCCATCTATCATGATCATATGTTTGAAGGTGGGCCTCCCAAACCTAAAGTTATGCCTTGTCATTTTAATTGAGTATTGTAGTTTTCATATCATGGACACTTCTAGGCATGGATTAATGGGAAGATTCGGTGGAAAGAATGGGCTAGGTCTATGCTCTACCCCATCATCATGGCCATCACCATGGTTCCTATAGGCTCTATGAGTGTCCTTCATCATATAGGAATCCATGATTGTCCCAACCCCTGGTGGGCAATGAACTATCCTACCTTAAAAGGGGGTATCCACTCCTATATCTCACACATCATGCTCTTGCCCCTTGAGCCCTAAGCAGTTAATTAAAGAAAAATCATAAAAGTCTTAAAGCATATAAAGAAGGAGGGAAAAATCAAGGTCGAGGCACCTCATGTACCATGATTGCTCCTTCCTATACATTATATACCCAAGAGTGGGCTTCCCTTTTATTAGATACCCCTTGTACCCTAGTGTGTGGCTCAGGGCTGCCCCTTCCCATTCCCTATTCCATTCACCTCTTTATCACATGCCACCACCTTTTAAAGGATGTACCTTGGAAATATTATCCACTTTAAAAGTATAAATCACCTAATGGGATACTTGGTTAATCCCATTTGGAGTTTGGAGACAATAATACATGCCAAAGCCCATTATGGAAGGGCAGGCCATTATGAAGTCCCCACCTGTGGTCCATGGTTTTTAAGCTCGTTTACTCAATTTACTTGATGAATTGTTGTACTGGAAAGCTAGGGGATGCATTGGTTTGTATGCAGGATTGCAGGTGGTCTCCATCTTGGGTTTGGCCTCCCTATACGGGGTCCTAACCCTCTAGAAGGCTACATTGGCATGTGTAGGGTGTGTGTTGAGAGACATGGGTCTCCACAACAGTAAACAACACTTCATGGATCCCCAGAGAGTTTAGAGATTGCTTGACATTCACCTATTGGACGAGGAAGATGCACCTGCTTCACCTTTGCCCAGCAAACCCCACAAATGTACTACGCACTTGGCAGCTAACCCAGGACTTGTAGGATGATGTGGCATCACCTACACCATCATCTGAGGCCTTGCAGATGGTCTACAGTGATCTTCAACTTACTTGGAGACCCATGAGGTCACTTGTGTGCCCTCACAGCCATTAGGAGCACCACATGTTTATTATGTGGAGAACAAGGGGCCAACACATTGTCCATTACTTTTGGAAGTCCAACTCATCATTTTGGCACTTATGGACTTCATCAGACCTCTTCGAGAGCCCAACAACATGCATTATCATTTGACCTCTTGGGAGTCTTATTATTTTATTTGTGAGCTAGTTTGGTGGGCTTGTCACTGATAGATAGTTATTTGCACATTATTTTAGTTGATGAGCTAATGTAGGCTCAAATTAGGTAATTCAAAACCCTAATGAGTGTATAAATAGCAAAGACATGAATTCATTTGTATCAACACTTGGATTTGGAACTAGTATCTCTTTAGATATTTTCACTATCCTTCTTGGTGGATGAATTTTTGGAGCATGGAATGAATTTTGATGTTTGGATAATTTTCATATGTCTTGGAGCTTCTTGATGGCAAGTTTTTGGATGGTTGGATATATTCTTATACACGTAAGTACATTTTAATGCTATTCTTTCCTTATAATTTTGTCACATACATTGTTGTTGGGATTTTGCTATAGTAGGGCTTATTTGTTGCATCTCTTATGCAAAGTTGTAGAAATTTTGTTTCTGGAGATTCATGTGTTGGCCATGTATAATGAATGAATGTTCCTAGGGACATTTCATTACTAAAATTCATCTTGACAAGTCATTTATCTTGCAAAATGAAGTATAAAATCTTTGAAGTTGCTTTTGTTGCTACCCTAGTGCCAAGCAAAATTGTCTTTGAGGCCTCCTTGACCTAGAAAATTGAAAGGTCCATAATCATAATTCTACTTGACTCCAATCTCCCCAAAGGATTAGGCACTGGTACACCCAAAGGTGATCACGTTAAACCTATTTTCCTTCTCCCCTTTCCTCTTCTCTAGGTCTAGTCCTCTAGGTCACCTAGGGCATCAATTATCTCATGATCTAGCCATCCAAATACTTCAATTTTTGGTCCACAGTTGTGTTGGTGTTGTTAGTTTTTGGTAGCATCAGAAGTGCTCTAGCCTTGAAAATTGGTGGAGAGGCTAAGGCACGTGAGTTCTAAAGAACCCAAAAACTATTTGGTGAAATTCCACCTAGATTGTATTTTATTAAATTGATTTATATTTTGAATAGAGTTCCTAAGTCTAAACTTAGGGAAATTAAGATATTAATGGGCATTAATCAAAATATGGGTGAGAATGATCTAGAAGGAGGATCAAGTCATGATTTAATCTTAGTCATTTATTAGAGACTTAATCTCGGTCGTTGAAGACTCAATAGGAAAAGTATAAAATGGAGGCTTGGGGTTCATTTGAAAAGACACACGAAGAGAACAAATTGATCTGGAGTTCGATTTCTGGGGCTAGGAAGCTGAAAAATTCAAACTAAGTGATCGTTTTGCAACAGAGGGGTAGTGAGAATCAGGAAGGACTTTCCGGAGAATACTGACAGAGAGGCGTAGAGAGCTTGGAAAGACACAGCACAGTAGTCGAGAGAGTTGACGTTGGGCCAGTTTGGGCCCACGCAGTCTTGACGCAAAGCTAGAAGGGCCAGCGTAAAGCAGAAAAGTTGCTTGCCACGCAGAATCTAGAACTATCAGGAACAGTTAGAGTTGTGGGGAACTACCAGAACAGCAGGGATAGCTGACAAAGGGCATAAGAGGTGACGCAAGGCTGACACAGAGCCTATGCAAGGCCAACGCAGAAATAACTGGGGTTAGCCAGTCTTGTGTCGATTAGACAGAATTCTGCCAGGTGAAGTGAGGTAAAACTCACTCAGATTTTCCGCCAGTATTTTTCTCTATAAAGGATTGCTAGATGAGCATCCTAAATTTGTATTCAAATATTTCTCCTACATAATAATAAACCCTCAGAGTTGCTGCACCGGTTTTCCTGCATTGGGTTTTTCCAGGAACTATTGTGTCCAAAAATAAGTGTCCTATGTATCTTGTTCTTTGCTCTGTTTTTTTATTTCATGAGATCAAATATTTAATTAGTGTAGGCTCCAGAAGTAATTTGCTTCAGTATTCAGAAGAATAACTTGATGAATGTAATTTAAAAATCAAGTAGGTGAAGTAGATTCAGTTTTGTTGCAGTAGAGGTTCCTTCAGAGTGTAGGAATTTTCACATGTTATCAGAGCATTGATTTTGAAACAAGAAGAGTAAATCTAGCGCTGAACAGAGAGGCCAAAAGCTATATTTGGCAGCAATTTGAATCCCCTTAAAGGGATTGCGCAGTCCTGGCTGGGAAGCAGAGATTCTGAGGAAATTTCTCTCTGAGAGAGTCGATAGAGAGGTACATTTTCTGAATCGTGAGCTTGCAGAGGCAGAGGGAGTGATGCAGAGCCTTAGCGCAATATGCTTGAAGGATGCAGTTTATGCCGGGGGAGAAATCCACTGGAAAAGAATGAAGACACGTAGAAGGGGAATTTTCTCCTCAAAGAACTTCTTGCCAGAAAGTTCAAATTTCTCACTTGCGGAGAAACTGAGCAGTGCTAAGCAGTGACTAGAGGAGTCAGTTCGATAGTTGGGTGAGATGGCATCGCATGGGCTCTGAGATCAGGATAGGTTGGAAGGTGCTTCCAACTATGTCATATGGAAGACCAGAATCTTAGTTGTTATGGAGGAGTACGATCTCAAAACCTATGTCAAAAGTGTTGTAGTTGTTCCTGCTGACAATGATCGAAGGAAGAAGTAAAAGGTCGAGAAGGGGAAGGCAAAGAGGCTCATTCTCGATGGAGTACAAGATCATGTGGTCTTACACTTGTAGGGCAAGGATACAACCCAAGAGATGTGGGAATCCTTGTCTTCTCTGTATGAAGGCTCTTCCGAACAACAAAAGATGTACCTAGAACAAAAGTTGCAGTAGACTTTGATGCAAAAAGGAGAAGGGGTGAACCTCTATCTTCAGCGTCTTCAAGACACTAGAGACCAGCTTGCTACAGTGGGGTCCACTCCTCAGCGAACTATGATGGTGAGGAGTCTCAGATGAATGGCAAGTATTCGTCCAAAGCATATTGTGTAGAGAAAAACGACCCTCATGGGAGGAGATGTGGGTGGCTCTTCAATAGGAGTTAAGGAGGGACCTAGTGAAGTTCAATCTCAGTGGCAGCAGTGGGAGTGGCACAAAGACGAAGGAGGAGGAGAACGCAGCTCTAGCATTGAAGGGACAGCAGAAGCCGAAGCGAAAGAAGGACATTTTGAAGGTGAAATGTTTCAGTTGTGGCGAGTTGGGCCACTATGCATCCCAGTGTCCTTCGAAGAAAAAGGATAAGGATGAGAAACATGATTCTAAGGCTACTTTAGCAAAGATTGACGAGGATGAGTTTGCCATGAGTGCACACGCATCTCCAAGAGGTGTAGTTGGGAGGACTACATGTGAGCAAGATGCTTGAGGAGTCCAGCTCTTGGATCAATTCCTTGCTACAAGAGCCCAAGATTCAGTAGTAGCGAGATGGACTTAGTGTTTGATGATGCAATGGATTGTTTGGAGGACAGATACAGTAGCTTGGGACCAAAGATTGATCAGCGCAGAGCATGTTTGGCAGTAGTGCAGTTGACACAACGTAGGAGTCAGTAGCAGCGTTGAAGATTCAGAGGGTCAGAATCAGCAAAAATTAGATTCCAACATTCATTGTATTATGCTAAACACGGTTAATTTCAACTAATTTTGGATGTTTTTCAGGTGCTTCTCTCAACAGCAGAATGGATGCAGTGTTAGCAGTGGCAGTCCTAACAGCATAGCGGATGCAGTGTTTGAGAGGGAGTTGTAGTATGGATGCAACAGTGGTAGTGGCAGTGTCATGGGCAGCAGTATAGTAGCAGCAGCAACACAGTGTTGGTGGCAGCAGCATGGGGAAAAGGGGTGTTTCAGAAACAGAGCAACATGCAGGTGGACATTGTTGCTAGAGAACTTTCCTCGCTAAGAGGGAGTGTTAGTTTTTGGTAGCATCAGAAGTGTTCTAGCCTTGAAAATTGGTGGAGTGGTTAAGGCACATGAGTTCTAAAGAACCCAAAAATAGTTTGGTGAAATTCCACATAGATTGTATTTTATTATAATAATTAATATTTTTAATGGAGTTCCTAAGTCTAAACTTAGGGAAATTAAAATATTAATGGGTATTAATCAAAATATGGGTGAGAATGAAGGAGGATCAAGTCATGTTTTAATCTTTGCCGTTGATTAGAGACTTAATCTCGGCCATTGAAGACTCAACAGGAAAAGTATAAAATGGAGGCTTGGGGTTCATTTGAAAGATAAACGGAGAGAACGAATTGATCTGGAGTTTGATTCCTGGGACTAGGAAGCTGAGAAATTCGAACTAAGTGATCATTCTGCAGCAGAGGGGCAATGAGAATCTGGCAGGACTTTTCGGAGAATACTGACAAAGAGGTAGAGAGAGCTTGCAGAGAGACATCGCATTAGCCAGGAGAGCTGACACTGGGCCATTCTGGGCCCACGCAGTCCTGAGGTAGAGCCAGAAGGGCCAGTGCAGAGCAGAAAATTTGTGTCATGCATAATACAGAACTGCGGGAACAACCGAAACTGCTGGGAACTGTCGGGAACTGCCAAAACAACCAGGATAGTTGAAGCAGAGAGCAGAAGAGGTGACAAAGAGCCTGAAAGGCTGACATGGAGCCTACACAAGGACAACGCAAAAATAGTCGGGGTTAGCCAGTCTTGTGTTGGATCAGCAGGAATTCTACCGGGTGAAGTGAGGTAAAACTCACTCAGATTTTCCGCCAATATTTTTCTCTATAAAGGATTGCTAGATTAGAATCCTAAATTTGTATTCAGATATTTCTCCTGCATAATAATAAACCCTCAGAGCTGCTACACTGGTTTTCCCGCAGTGGGTTTTTCTAGGGACTATTGTTCAAAAAATAAGTGTGTCTTATGTATCTTGTTCTTTGCTCTATTTTTTGTTTCATGAGATCAAATATTTAATTAGTGTAGGATACAGAAGTAATTTGCTTCAGTATTCAAAAGAATAAATTGATGAATGTAATTTAAAAGTCAAGTAGGTGAAGTAGATTCAGATTTGCTGTAATAGGGGTTCCTTCAGAGTGTAGTAATTTTCACAAGTGTGTCATCAAGAGTCCCTCCAAATTTCATGAGATTTCAACACTAGGATCTTGAGATATAGCAAGCCCTAGCTCAAAGAGCGAATTTTGCTCTAGGTTTCCTTAAGCTAGTACCTCATAGGGATCATTTTAGCACCTCTAAGTGAAGATATTTTCTTTGATCCCCTTCTCTTCCTTGTTTAGGTCAAGCTCATCATTGGTTGCTAAATTCCCTCCACTTGACCCAACCTGGGTCCACGTGGTCCCATGTGGTCCCATATCTTATCAAAGTCAACTCTTCAAAAACCACTTGGGAAACCAAGTTCCACAAGGATTTTAGGGCTTAGGAATCTCCTTTACAAGTCACACTCCCTAAGCCAAGCCCTCAAATCCCTATTCCCCTATCCTAGATAACCTTGCACCTTCCTTAAAAAGCAAGCAAGTCCCACTCTTGAGTCTCTCCTAGGAAAGGGTCATCGAGATCACTTCACATCCATCTTAGTTGATCTATCCTTCATAAGTGATTCTCTATATATCAGGTCTCTTCCCATCCGTGAAAGTATGTAAAGAGTAGGGAGCTTTAGTTGTGGTGAAAGTGGGCTTTAGCTTCATTGTTGTTGTTGACCTAGCAAGTGCCCCTCTAGGCCCCCCTGCTAGTTTGAGCGGTAACATGACCTACCAATCAATAACCATTCAACAAGAAGACAAATGAATTGTGGAAGTTAACTTATCTTCAATCTTCCTGGTTTTTGGTGCAAGATAAATCCACATCTCACTATCTAATTTTTTTTATAGTTGAGTATTCTTCCACTAAAACTATGACTTAATCATCAAGGGTTGCTGTTCAAAAGAATGGGGAAATTTTCATGCTCACGTTCCTAGAGGAGGAGGAAGTGGAGGAAGAGCATAGTAGAATATCCATATCTTGGACAAGATGGCCTAGGGGAGGGAGGAGGAGGAAGGAAAACACAATGATAGTGGTGGTGATCTCAATGATTTTTATTACGACAATGAGATGTAGTAGTTATTAGTATCTATTACCACGTTTTAAGTTTTCAACTTTCATATTACTTAGTACAATTTGATGACAATGAATGAGAGAAATATAAAGCTTTTCACTCCTAAGTTAATGGTTCGATTATCTATATCAATATATATGATCTATGGTTTTAGAATATAATTTATAATTTAATTCCTATGTCTATGATCATTTGACTTAGTTCTATTTTCTAAAAGATCCACTAAATTTAATTTCTATCACTTTTTAAAATTATACATATATAAATATATATATACACACACACAATTTAGCCTAATGAGTTAGCTTAATCATTTGGAGTGAACCATTTCAGCACAGAGTTTGTTGTCAGGTCTCCAATTCTAGTTTGCCTAAGGTTCAAGTCTAGATAAGTACCACTAGGTCACCACTGTGGCAACCAATTAAGCCACGCTCCAACCAATTAAGCCACGCTCCAACCAAATGTTTTAGGGAAGGTGGGATCCTGCAAGGTTTTTCTTGGAAAAAATATGTATACACAAACAAAATGTATCCTACGCCTACTTCAAGGGGTCTACACACCCTTATCGAATACACACATCATGTATACCTATTCATGTGGCTTGAAGGATAATAATGACAAGAAAGGGGATACTTAAAAATTGAAAATATAATCCTTATGTAAGAATTATATCTATTTTGAAAATCAAGTTCACTCACCCCTATACTCATGATTGTGATAATTGTTGATATCTACACGTCAATGCATTTATGCAATCAAGCCCAATGGAATAGTGCAAGTGCTTGACTCCTTTAAACTCCATGCAAGAGGTCCCAAGGTCAACCTTGTTACCGCTCAAACTAGAAGGGGTACTCAGAGGGGATCCTAAAAGGGCAGCTGCTAGGTCAAGGCCAACAATGGAGCAATGGGCCATTGTCACCTCAGCATAGACTTTCGCAGATGGGAGGAGACTCGGTATAAAGGGAATCAATATATGAATGAGTCAATGAAAGGATGAGGAGTGATTCCTTAGGGATTTTCACAAGAAAAACTTAATTGCATGGTTTTCTTGCTTGGGAAACAAAGTATAAGGTTCCCTAGGAAGGGCCAAGGGGATTTCAAGGGCTAGGGTTTGAGGGTAAGACTTGTAAGGAAGATACCTAGTCCTAGAAGTCCTTGTGAAATCTTGGTTTCCAAGTGGTCATTATGCAATTAACTTTAATAGGTTATGGGACCACACGAGACCAAGTGGACCCAAAATTAGGTCAAGTAAGTGGAATTGGTCACTCAAGGAGGGGCTTGACCTAATTGTGGAAGAGAAGTGGATCAATGGGAAAATATTCTTGGAATAGAATGCAATGATCCAGATGAGGTCACTAGCCAAGGGAAACCTGGGGTAAGAAACGATGCTTGAGCTAGGGCTTGCTATATCTCAAAATCCCACCATTAGATTTGCTTCAAATTTGGAGGGCCTTGACCTCTAGAGCAAACTTCAACGCAGTTGTGGAACAAAAATTGAAGTGTTTGAATGGCTAGATTGTGAGATAATTGATGCCCTAGGTGACCTATGTAGGTTAGGCCTAGAAAAAGGGGGAGGTGAGAAGAATAAGCATTGGAAATGATCACCAATGGAGGATTAATGCCTTTTCATTTGGGAGAGATGGAGTCAAGGAGAATTTGTAGTTTGGAATAGATTCACTTGGTCAAGGAGGCCTTGAAAACAAATTCGCATGGCATTAGAGCATGAGAGAAGCAGCTTCAAGGTCATTACACTTTGATTTGCAATATTTGAGGACTTATCAAGATAAATTTTGACACAAATTATCTCTAGGAATATTCACTCATTCATGCATAGCCCATGACACGATGCAACACTATAAAAGATCAAATTCCTACAATTTCACAATAGAAAAGCAGTAAGTTTCAGCCCATTATAGCGAAAATCCTAGAAACATGCATGTGACAAGTAAATAACAAGAATAACATTAAAAGAGCACTTACATGTAAGAAAGAGTATATCCAATCATCAAGATATTGGATATGCCAATAGAGAAGCTCCAAGATAAAATGAAAGAGATCCAAACATCAGAATTCATCCATTCATCCAAACTCGTCCTCCAAGCAAGATAGCGAAATTATCACAAGAGGAGATAACCAAATTCAAGTGATGATCATCAAAATGAATCATATCACTTCTATTTATACACTCTAATAAACTCAATTTAGATAAATTGGCCTAATTTAGCCCGTAAAATGAAATTATCTGCATAATAACTATATTTTTGTGACAAACCCACCAAATAGCTCAATAATACATGAATAAGTCTCTCAAGAGGGTCAAATGATCAATAAATTGAGCTTTTGGACCTTTGAGGAGGACTAATGAAGTCCAAAGGGGTGCCATGATGTAGAAATGGACTCCCAACATGGTGGATAAGGGGTTGGCCCCTTGTTTTCCAAGCAAGAACCTATAGTGTTCCCCAATTGGGTGTGGGGGCACAAAGACATCCTCATGGGTCTCCAAGTGGATCTAAAATGTATGTAGACCATCTGTAAGGGCTAGGATGGTGATGTAAGCCCTCCCTCTGCAGTGGGAGACATTCTCTAGACCTTAGAGCATTTGCCAAGTGTATGGTGCAAGTGTGGAGCTGGCTGGGCATGGTGAACCAGGTGCATCATCCTCATCCAAAAAGATGGAACACGAGAAATCAATGATCTGTGTTGGGGATCCATGGAGTAACACCTGCTATGGTGAAGGCCTATGGCTCTAAACGCTCACCTTACAAGTGCCAATGTGACCCTCTAGAGGGCTAGGACCTCGTATAGGGAGACCAAGCCCTAAATGAAGACCCACCTACACTATTGCATAAGATCCAATACTTCCCCTTGCCCTCCAATACAACAAGTCATTAGAATACTCAAGTAATAAATCTTACAAGTGATGGGATCAATGGGGCACTTCATGGTGGCATGCCCTTTCATAGTGGACTTTGGCATGTACAAGTGTCTCCAAGCTCAATAGGGGATTAACCAAGGACCTTATTAGATGGTTTCATCCTCTACAAGGGGTGACATGTCCATGGTACATCCTTTAAGTGATAGGTGGCAAATGATATAATAATGGAATGGAGCCGGGATGAGGGGAATCATCTAGACTACATGTCAAGGTTCATGGGTAGCTATAATAAGGGAAGCCCACAACTGGGTATGTGAGTGTAGGAGGGAGAAAATCATGGTACATGAGTTACCCCAGCCTTTTTTTTTCCACCCTTCTTCATATGCCTTTTGCCTTTTATTGATTTTTCATCATAACTGCTAGAGGCTTTAGGGGATGAGAGCATGATGTGTAATATGTAGTAGTGGATACCCCCTTAAGGTGGTGCGGTTCATCGCTCACCGGGGGTTGGGACACTCATGGATTCCTTAGTGATAGAGGGAGCTCATATAGGGCTCATAGGAACCAGGGTGATGGCCATTGATAAGGGATAGAGCTCATGTTTGGTTTCTGACCATGTGCTAAATTTGTATGTCCTAGCCATCTTTTGCATTTTCTAGTACATTTCCTGTTGAGAGTGGCCAAATTATGCTTTTTCTTTTCTTTTTAGCTGCATTAACCTTTGGGGCATCGTTCCAGGCTCGACCCAAGGTGTGGACAAGGGGAAGGGGAGGCTAACCTTATGTGGACCCAATGGACACATATGGACCCAGATAGGAAAATAGATGAATGGGGCTAAAATGAGTGGAATGGGAGTGATGTAAGTGGGTATTGGAAAGCGGGACCATGCAACCAAAATCAGGATTTCCCATATAGTGCCAACCCAAAAGCCAAATGGTTAGTAAAGGAGATCCCACAGGACTAGGGTACAAGGGTAACCACAAAATCAGGTAGTGGAGATAAGAATACAAGCCTAACCCACTCTTTCTGTCAAATCCCCCCACTGATCCATGCCCAAAAGTGCCCATGACAAGTAAGGATAATTACTCAACTATATCAATGAAAACCCATACCTTTGGGGTCGGGAGACCCAGCCTCAAACATACATTCATAATAGAGGGGCAAGGGACAACATGGTTGGATCAGGTGGCAGAGAAAATGGCACATCGAGCTATCTAGGGGCTACAAGGAGCCACTGGCTACCAGCTGAGGACCATCTAGGAGAAAAAAATTCTCCCATATACACTACCCACAGGTGATAAGTAACAAACTCCACAAGCTAGTTGCGTCTATTGAGTGCCTCACTCAATGTCTCTACCAAGTCAAGTGTGATAAGTAATGCTAATGGTTGTGTTACCCATATTTTCATTAGGGGTACATACATTTTTTCAGTGCAGCATTCATCATCATTGTAAGCCCAAGATCACAAGTCAAAAGCCATTTAAAAACCATGTGAAGCACTATATTAGGTATCCTTCTTGTCATTGAGTCTATATGCAGTTGTTTATTCAGACCATGCCTTGTCACATCAAAGTTTCACCTAAGTCACTCTCGTCCCTAATCGAATTGGAGGGCTTCAGGTGGAATCTCTTAAGGATTCACAGTTTTATGGGAGCCTACATTTGTAGGGATGTAATATTCCTAATTAGCCATGGCTAATTGGAATATTCAATTTTGCTCAATTTTTGCCTTCTATAGTTATTTATAAATAAAAAAGTGAGAAAAGGGAACATAACTCACTTCTAGAATAAAAGTCACTTCCTAGTAGCACAATGTTGTGACTTAAAGGTGAGCCAAGGGGGCCAAAGGGGGACGTAGAGATGGAGCCCATGTAGACACTTGGAGGGATTGTGCAAAAGGAAAGAAACACATGGCAAGAGAGGAATCACGTTGGAGGAGGTGAGCCTTGGGATTGAGAGAGGCAAAGACTATAAAGGAGAGAGAAGCCTCCTCATTTTGATCATTCAGTTATGTGAAATTGAGCTAGTCACATCGACTTAGAGCACACTGGCTGTTTACCTAGTCTGCAGCACTATTTAGTGCATTGAGTGTCTCCGTTCGGAGATTTCACCCTTAGCCCCGAGGAACTTCAAGTGCCTACTCGGGCAAGGTATTTCCATCAACATTTTGGTAGTAGTTCCATCAGCATTTCTGGAAGGAGGATTGCGCATCTTGGAGGACTGCGCAGCACTGGGAGGGATGACGCAGTTCTTTTTGGCAGGAGTTCTAGCTTGAGGGCTTGCAGTAGGATTTGTGCTGGGAGATTGAGCAGGGGATTAGCCCTTGCATATTGGAAGGATTTGGCAGAGGTTTCAGGCAGATTTATAGAGGGTTTCATTTAGTGGCAGCGCAGAGCCTTGAGAGACTGCACAGAACCCCAAGGGGGTGATTTTCAGGGGTCGCCCATTCCCAGAAAGCTTTCTGGGTTTTGCTGTGTTTCTTGAGTAGAGTCCAATTCCGGAGTTTCAGCCTTTTCTGAGGAGGGGAACAGCCCCAAATCCTCATTCGATTTCCAACAGCAGCAGTAGCATGACAGTTTTCCAGCAGCTGGGACGCAGATCAATGTGAGGCCATTCCTTTGCTATTCTGAGTGTATTTCTTCACTTGCCTTGTGCAAGTCGAGGTGCCATCTTTCTGATCACCTCCTGTACTCATTCTATTGCTCAGTATAATAAAATGGCTTAGCATTTCTTGCTGCATTTCTTGAGTATTTGTTTACATTTCATGTATACATTGTTGTTTGTTGCACTATCGTTATTTCATCTCTGTGAGTTTTCTGGCTATTATACCACTTGTACGTTTTTCTGGTTGGGGTTTGCTGACATTTGAGAAATATTCTAGGAAAGGGATATTACAGTGGTATCAGAGCATAGTTCTGGCTCAGCCTATGGAGCTAGCAATCTATGACACCGGGGGAAAAACCCTACATCTATTACAGAGGTAGGAGATACAGAGACACTAGGCATAGGTTGGAAAACACCTACGGAGAGGGAGACTGTGTTCCGGTAGTGGACGTAGCACGGGAGGAGCCTATGGTGGACGCAGAGCAGAAGGATCCGATGGCAGACGAGGATGGGAAGAGATTTGCGGATATGCTCCTCAGATCAGTGCAGGATTTGTCGAGGCAGATTGAGGTGATGGGGCAGAGATTCACGGCAATAGAGGCCAAACAACATGAGAGCCCATGGGTTTTTCAGATTGGTGAGGGATCAAGTGCATCCCATCATTTGCCAGAGCAGCATGATACTGCGCAGCAAGTGGCCTCGCATGCCCCTACACGCTCTACCATGCCCACCTTCTTAGGAGCAGACACGGGGGCCAGAGCCCATCAAGAGGTAGAGCCCGATCATATGGGCGATTATTTTGCAGAATACCAGGCCTATGGGCAGGAGTTTAGGGATGCTCTTTCATTCAGAGACCTTGTTCAGTTCCAGCGGGATAGTAGACCCCGCGACCATCACAGAGGGTACTGACATTACCATGATGGTGACACCCACCATGCAGCGAGTAGATTCCACTTACCTACGTTTGATGGTTCATCAAACAGTTCGGCAAAGTCTTGGGTGGAGAAGCTGGACATTTATTTCCATCTTAACCAGATGTCGGCGACAGAGGCTATCAAGGTGGCAACGTTGCATGTGGATGGTGAGGCTCAAGATTGGTGGTTTCATGGGATGGTTATACTCGGACATTCCACAGTGACAACATATGCCGAGTTCACCAAGATATTGATGGAGCGATTTGGTTGGAGGGATCCAGAGCAGCATTTTGTTCAGCTAACAAGGCTCAAACAGACAGGGAGCCCAAAGACCTACATTGCAGATTTCTTGAGGGTCTCAGCGATGGTGCCAGATCTATCCATGGCACGGAGGATCTATATGTATGTTGAGGGGTTAGCAGAGCCACTTCGGGGTTTAGTCTGATCCACTAGACCAGCCACACTCCAAGACGCCATTAGCAGGACCCGGGACATACAAGATGTCTTACCCAGGACCCAGACACCTTACCCCTAGAGACAGACTTTCCAGTCTAAGGGGAAGGATGTGAGGATTCCACCTACAAAGGGAATCCAAGATGAGCGCAGATTGATGATTATGCCAGGAGGGAGTTAAAGAAGAAGTGGTTGTGCTTCACTTGTCAGGAGCCGTGGGCACCAGGACATAGATGTGCTGCTGGCAAAGCACATTTTATTGTGGTCTTCTCCGAGAGCAGTGGGGAAGAGGATGATGAGGATGATGTGGAGGTAGGAGATAGTCACGTTGTGCAAGGACCTTTGCCACCTCCACCGCCAGCAGCAGGTGGTGCATCTTTTGCACCTACCGGAGGGGCCCTTGCAGCATTGCGAGGAGTTCCCAAGTATCTGACGCTACACGTACAGGGGACGGTACGTGGCCAGCGAGTATCGGTTTTGGTTGACAGTGGGGCAACCCACAACTTCATCGATGCACAGATGGTTGAGCGAAGAGGTATACAGACAGAGAGCTTCGATGGGTTTTTAGTTTTGGTCCCAGGAGATCAGACCATGATGTGTGCTCATTATGTTCTAGAGCTATTAGTGACAATGGGCACCTACACATTGACTGACCACTTTTTCGTGGTCAATATTCCGGACACCAACATGATACTGGGTGTTTAGTGGCTCATCACTCTAGGGAAGGTCACGACAGATTGGAAGACCCTAGAGATGGAGTGGGATGATGAGAAGAGAGGGAGGCATGAGAACATACGGGGACAACACACATATCCGCCTCAGGCTATTTCGGCTCATCGGATGGAGGCAGTCTTCCGGAAGGAAAACATAGAGTGGGCAGTAGAGTTGCGTGCATCAAAGGCAGGGACTACAGGGCAGACGATACATCCGGAGATACAGTCCATCCTTGACCGGTATGCCATAGTGTTTGGGGAGATTCCGCCAAGATAGCCATCGGATCGGGGTTTGAGCACACCATTGAGCTTGAGCAGGTTATTCAGGCAGTGATCACTACCCCCTATAGGCATCCCAAGGCCTATCGAGATGAGATTGAGCAGGCCATTCAGGAGTTGCTGGCTCTTGGGCACATTCGACCGAGCACAAGTCCTTTTGCTTCTTCCGTGGTGTTGGTGAAGAAGAAGGACAACACATTGAGCATGTGCATTGATTACAGCGCCCTGAACAAGAAGACACTGAAAAACAGATACCCCATACCCAGGATCGACGAGTTGATGGATGAGTTGAGAGGAGCACAGTTCTTCTCAAAGATTGATTTGAGATCTGGGTACCATCAGATTCGCGTGAGGGAGCAGGACATTCCCAAGACTGCCTTCAGGTGTCACTATGGGCACTTTCAGTTCTTGGTGATGCCCTTTGGGCTAACCAACGCCCCCGCCACATTTCAGTCCTGCATGAATCACATCTTCCGTAGTCACCTGAGGAAGTTTGTGTTGGTATACTTTGATGACATTCTCATTTACAACAGGACTTGGGAGGAGCATCTCCAACACATTGAGACAGTGTTGCGTATCTTGCAGCAGCAGCAATTCTATGCCAAACTCTCCAAGTGTGAGTTTGGGTTGACGGAGATGTTGTATTTGGGGCACATCATAGGGGTGGATGGAGTGAGAGTCCAAGAGGAGGAGATCAAGGCCATTAGAGAGTGGCCGGAGCCGAGAAACGTGACAGAACTCCGAGGGTTCATTGGCATTTGTACTTACTATTAGAAGTTCGTCAAGAGTTTCTCACAGTTTGTTGCACCCCTGACAGATTTGACAAGGAAGGAGGATGTCAGTTGGTCGGATACAGCGCAGCGAGCCTTTGACAGGCTCAAGGAGGTTATGAGCAGCTGCCCAGTGCTTGCATTGCCAGATTTCACGTAGCCATTTGTTTGGAGTGTGATGTGTTGGGAGAGGGGATTGGCGCAGTATTGATGCAGGGAGGTCACCCTATACCCTATGAGAGCCGGAAGCTCCTTCCACACGAGAGGTTGTATTCTATATACGATAAGGAGATGTTGGCCATCATGCATGCATTGGCCAAGTTCCGGCAGTATTTAGTGGGTAATAGGTTTAGGGTGAGCACTGATCACAACAGCCTCAGATTCTTTTTGGAGTAGAAACAGCTACAGGAGAGGCAACAAAAGTGGATCAGCAAGATCTAAGCATATGACTTTGACATTGAGTATGTCAAGGGTAAGAACAATGTGGTAGCAGATGCTCTTTCACATAGACCAGCCACGTTGTCTCTTATGAGCTTGGACACAGACTGGAGAGCTCGACTCTTAGTAGAGTACTCCAAGGACAGGTTTGCATGTGAGGTTCTGGATGGGCAGGGGCAGATGACAGGTACAGGGTGGTCGATGAGATCATCTATTACAAGGACCGGATCTTCTTGACTGAGGGGTCTCAGCTCAAGAAGAAGATACTACAGGCATCACATGATTCACCTTTGGCAGGCCATCAGGGGTTTACCAAAACCTACAGGGCCATGAGAGAGAAGTTCTCATGGAAGGACCTTAAGGAGGACATACTCCAGCATATCTGGGAGTGCGATGTTTGCCAGAGGAACAAGGGAGAGATGAGCCATCCCGCGGGATTATTGCAGCCTCTTCCCATTCCGGAGGGGAAATGGGAGAGTATTTCGATAGACTTCATCACAGGGTTGCCCATGGTATAGGGCAAGGATTTTATCTTTGTCCTCGTTGATCGACTGACAAAGTACAAACATTTTTTTGCCATATCTGCACACTATACAGCAGCACAGGTGGCCGAGCTGTTCTTCAGAGAGATCTTCAAGCTACGTGATCTTCCTAAGACCATTGTCAGTGACAGGGATAGCCATTTCATGGGCAAGTTTTGGCAAGATCTTTTCCGGTTGGTGGGGACAGAGTTGACATCGAGTACCAATTATCACCCACAGACGGACGGGCAGACAAAGATAGTTAACAAGTGGCTGGAGGGCTACTTGCGTAACTATGTCAGTGGGTAGCAACGAGCATGGCTGAAGTGGCTGCATCTGGGGGAGTACTGCTACAACACTACACATCACATGTCCATTGGTATGTCACCATTCTATGCCTTATATGGGTATCATCCTTTATCTTTTGCTAACATGATGTTTGGTGATAGCAAGGCTCCTAGAGCCAAGATTTGGATCCAAGAGAGTCAGGATATCCTCCGAGCTCTCAAGGATAACATGGCTACAGCATAGAGCCAACAGAAGCTGTATGCCGACAAGGGTCGGGTGGAGAGACAATTTGAGGTAGGGGACATGGTCTACCTACGATTATAGCCATACCAACAGTCATCACTGAAGCAGAAGGTGGCTGAGAAGCTCAAGCCTCGCTTTTATGGGCCATACAGGGTGATATGCAGGATTGGACAAGTTGCATATGAGTTGGAGCTGCCTCAAGGCCGCAAGATTCATAACGTTTTTCATGTATCATGCCTGAAGAAGGCATCGGGGCAGCAGGTGACAGTGACAGATGAGCTACCACCCCTAGATGATGAGGGGCATTTGGTGTTGCAGCCGGAGGCTATTAATGATACCAGGGAGAGGTAGCTGCAGAGCAGGACGGTCCGGAAATTCTTGGTGAGGTGGAAGAATTTGCCGGATGAGGATGCCACTTGGGAGAGTGAGAAAATCTTGCAACATCCATCACTTCAGTTGCTTGAGGGCAAGCAACATTTTTCCAGGGGAGACTGCAATATTCCTAATTAGCCATGGCTAATTGGAATATTCAATTTTGCTCAATTTTTGCCTTCTATAGTTATTTATAAATAAAAAAGTGAGAAAAGAAGACATAACTCACTTCTAGAATAAAAGTCACTTCCTAGTAGCACAACGTTGTGACATAAAGGGGAGCCAAGGAGGACGCAGACATGGAGCCCACGCAAACACTTGGAGGGACTGCGCAGAAGGAAAGAAACACGTGGCAAGAGGGGAATCACGTTAGAGGAGGTAAGCCTTGGGATTAAGAGAGGCAAAGGCTATAAAGAAAAGAGAAGCCCCCTCATTTTGATCATTCAGTTATGTGCATTTGAGCTAGTCACTTCGACTTAGAGCACGCTGGCTGTTTAACTAGTCTGCAGCACTGTTTAGTGCATTAAGTGTCTCCGTTCAGAGATCTCACCCTTAGCCCCGAGGGACTTCGAGTGCCTACTCGGGCAAGGTATTTCCATCAGCATTTTGGCAGTAGTTTCATCAGCATTTCTGGCAGGAGGATTGAGCATCTTGGAGGACTGCGTAGCACTGGGAGGGATGACGCAGTTCTTTCTGGCAAGAGTTCTGGCTTGAGGGTTTGCAGTAGGATTTGTGCTGGGAGATTGAGCAGGGGATCAACCTTTGCATATTGGAGGGATTTGGCAGAGGTTTCAGGCAAATTTCTGGAGGTTTTCATTTAGTGGCAGCGCAGAGCCTTGAGAGACTATGCAAAACCCAAGGGGGTGATTTTCGGGGGTCGTCCATTCCAGGAAATCTTTCTGGGTTTTTCTGGGTTTCCTAAGTAGAGTCCGATTCTAGAGTTTCAGCCTTTTCTGAGGAGGGGAATAGCCCCAAATCCTCATTCGATTTTCAGCAACACAACAGTTTTCCAGCAGCTGGGACGCAAATCAATGTGAGGCCATTCCTTTGCTATTCTAAGTGTATTTATTCACTTGCCTTGTGCAAGTCGAGGTGCCATCTTTCTGATCACCTCCTGTACTCATTCTATTGTCAGTATAATAAAATGGCTTAGCATTTCTTGAGTATTTGTTTATGTTTCATGTATACATTGTTGTTTGTTGCACTATCGTTATTTCATCTCTATGAGTTTTCTGGCTATTATACCACTTGTAGGTTTTTCTGGTTGGGGTTTGCTGGTATTTGAGAAATATTCCAGGAAAGGGATATTACAAGGGATGATCACCGGTATATGGGGCAATCCAACATGTGCCAATGGGCACCTATGTCATACCACATGGTTAGAGTCTTAATAGTTTGTAGCTGACCTTGGCCTTGGTGTAGTATTCCCAATGAAAGCTCTCACAACATAGCAATATCATGACAATTTTCACATTTCTCGAGGCACTTCATGGTTCCTCGTGCAAAATGGTCCAAGTAGTAAAAAATTCAACCCAACCTCATATTTTAGAGCATGATGAGATGATTCCATGCCACGTGGAATTTTCTGGATACAATCATCTAGTGGCTAGTTATAGCTCGGTCAAACTTGGTCAACAAATCTAAAAAGGCTTCCAAGGGACATTTCAGGCAGATCATTGGGTTGTTTCCAACATGCATAATGTCAAAAGTGGTCTCCTTGCTAATAGTAACAAAACCCATGTTTTAGATTTTGTAAATCATCAAGGGAATTAGTGACCATTTACTTGGGCATGATGATGTGGCAGGACAGGTTTCCAGGATGCTTAATAAGGGAAAATATTGATAGAATTTCATGCGAAATATATCAAAATTGTTCTACAGAATGAAAAGAACAAAACAATTGTCTCAATTTGTCCAAATCCCCAAGGGAGTTAGAGCTCCAACATGGCATGATGACGTGGCAAGCAGGTGATGATGTGGCAATGATAGGCAAGATATGAAGATTCCAAGAGATACCTAGTTCAGATATAGGCCAGTTTCAACATACTCAAGTGCCGAAATTGTCAAAAGTCAAGGGCATTAGCGATCCAACTTCCATATGGCTAAGTTGAATCACCAAAGGGAAGTCAAGACAAAAATAGCCATTAATGAAGTCAACAAGTTGTTAGAATGTCTAACTAGCCATTGGACACCTAATGGACCAATTAGTTGAGCAACAGACCATGAGCAAAAGAAATCTGAGCTAACTTGTGGGAATTTGTCGAAGTCGACCCCTACTTGGTGAATTAAAAATTAGACTATAATATTTTATGAATTAATTTACTATGTCTCCAGCATGTGGATGACTAGTAAATATTTTATTTTAGAAAAGTCAAACTATCTATTAGCTAGCCATTAACTAGCCGTTGTAATTTTTCTATAAAAGGTGAGTCTCTACTCAATATAAGGTTGTTGTTGTTCAATTGAGACAAGTGCTATCACAATAAAGAGTCGATTTTATTGCAAACCTTGTGTAACTTTAGTTCATTGGTGGAGTGGATCTTATTATTTATTTTCTCTTGTTATGTGATTTGGGCATTTCTTACCGACCATAAAGTGGGTAACCCCATTGGACAAAAAATTTCTCCTATTTGGGACAACCACCCAACGAATAATGCTACAATGCTCGGTACATGATGATCTGCCATATTCCTCCAGCATTTGCAATGGTTAGGCACCTCTTGGTATCTAGCATTCCTCTTAAAGGAAAGTGGGTCAACATTTGGCAGGTACTTTAACCATTTTGCAATCATGTGTGTTTCCTTAATGTTGTTGGCATATGGAATAAGGGGTGAACTAAATGATTGACCAATATTGAATGTAAATTTGTTCTCACTTTACAAGGGGAGTTAGTTTTTTACCCTATTCCAATGGGACCTCCTCTGAGGCCTTAGGGTTCTTCCCCCTTTTTCTCTCTTTTTTTCTTTTTTCCTTTTTTTCTTATCTTTTCTTTTTTTGACATGGGCAATTAAAATTTCCCATGTATGTACTAACAAAATTTTATACATTAGGAATGGTTCTCCAAATAATGTTGATGTAGACCATTAAAAATGATGGAACATCATGTAGTTTCTCATGTTGGTTGATAAGATGGACAATGCCTAGTTCCACACCTTCAACAACATGTTCAACTTCAACTAGTGGTTAGACACCAACATAGATAAGATAAATTAATCACAAGTAACTTAGCCAATGTTACCAATTTACTCAAGAAATTGACCAAAGGGACAACCTTACCTTCATTACACGTCTTTGGGCTAAAACATAGAGTATTTCCCAAGTCTTCTAAACTCAAGTAGGTGGATGACATTATTATTTTTTATGAAGGGAGACATAAGGATAACATATGGATTAACTTCCAAAGTCATAAAAAGTGTTGAGGGTATGATTCTACTCCACCTAGCCAATTAAATTGTGGCTAGGAAACTTCTTTATTTGCAAAGAATTGAGAGAGGGAGCTTTTGCTACTTTGGCCTACACACACTTCCCCTTCCTTTATTTTTTATTTTTATTTTTATTTGATCATAAGTTCTCTTTCTTTAGATAGGCATTCTACACTTAGGAATTTTGAAGGGGAGCCATGATGAAGTAGTTTTTTTCTTGAGTTTATTTTGCTCTTCACCTCTTTTTCCCTTTATTTGGCTTGATTTGACTTTTTGAGGCTCGCAATTTTTTTTTAATTTATGTATGACCCTCTTTGGATGATCTTTGGTGAGTCAATCATAAGTTAAGGGAAAAATGGATGGGATGGAAAATGAAAGGTGTTTAATGGAATGTGTTAAGTATGGAAAGGATATGTTCATACTACCCAACTCGATTTCCAGGTAATACCTAGTGGTCTAGCTTAATGGCACACTTTGTTGAATTTTCTAAGTCTATCTGTTAGAAAATTAATGTGTATTCTATTGGTTTATTTCTTCTACTTGTAAATTCTGAACAAGTTATTTAAAACATTTAAATATTGAAATAAACACAATGCAATCACATCATCTATAGATCATCCGCTAAAAGAAAACAAACACACAAGTGACACCGTTATTTTTGGACAAATGTCCCCGGAAAAACCCAATGCAGGAAAGCCAGTGCAACTATTCTGAGGGTTTATTATTATGCAGTATTTCCTTGAGTACAACTGGGTGCCTAACTAGCTCACCCGACAAAGAAAAATACACGGAAGCAATACCTCTATATTCGGAAACAGGTATTCAGAAAACCTGTCCCACGAAACCCTCTCCGGTGACTCTGAAGCTCAACGCTAGCCCTTCTGGCCTTTGTGTCAGCCCCAGGACCCTGTGCATCAACCCTCTAAGGCACTGCACAACCTCTAGGACCCTCTGTATCACTCCAGCAACTTCTACGTGGATGACGTAGTCCCTCTGGCCTCTGCGCTGTCTCTGTTGCGCTCTATGTGGCTTGAACTGGCTGTTACTCCCGCTCTCTCTGCTTCTGCACTAGTCTCTCTGTACTGTATCTGCCTCTCTGTCCAGTACTCACTGCCCCTCACTACTGATCACTGATTCACTTTTTCTTAGCAACCTCACTCTAGCAAAATTA
>APFE031324607.1:68304-85870 GCA_000404065.3 Pinus taeda | reverse complement strand
GTCTCTCCTAGAAGGGAGCTACAACCCCCTACTTCTTTTCTTACAAGGACCACTTTTCATAAACATCAAATGATCATCAAGTACATGTAGATTTCACAGTCAACAGCAGTAACCAGATCACCAAAACAGAACTAAACCCAGAACACCTCATCAACAGAAAAATTCAGTCAAACAGATAGTCATGAGACAGATACGCAACTTTCCTTTCTCTGCCCTGCATCGCTACGCACTTCACCTTCTGCTTCCCTCCGTATACCCACATAGTTCCTTCTGCTGTGCTACGTGCCTACGCACTGCTTCTTCTACCGCGCTGCGTACAGTACGCACCCATATACACTATCGCGCCGCATACTGCCACTGTAGTTACGCACTCAGAAAGACTATTGCACCGCGTACTTTTACTGTGCGTACACACCTGAACCATTGTTGCGCTGCGCACCCACGTAGCCCTTCTTCTTCTGCTTCGGCGTACCCACACAGTCACCCTTCTTTTGCTCTGCGTACCCATGTAGTTACCCTTCTTCTGCTCTGCGTACCCACGCAGTTCGCCTGTTTCTGCCCTGCGTACCCACGCAGAGGCACCGTTAAACACCTGTGTACTTCTGATTAGGGCCGAATTTGCAGATCACCAGTGCGCTACAGTTAGTTGGATGCCCATATCTGATCATGCGTTCGAGAGATCACCCTTCACAGATTCGCTTTCCACTTCACTTTCATATAGATCAAGATTTTGAAACAATAACCCAATATTTCAGATCTTAAGATATTCAATTTGCAAAAGATACTTAGCCAAGGGATCTCCTTTGCTTTATATAGGCAAGCTCCTCCTAAAATCATGGATCAATACCATGAGCCAAAACCATAATAACACAAATACCGCCGGCTAAATACCAAATATTAAACATAAGAAACCCCACGTGTGCTTTTCTCTGCCTTGAAGTGAGTGCACTGGGGGTACGCACCTCCTGAACGGCTGACCTGCGTGTCTGGCCGCGGTCCCTTCACGGTGTACCTGCAGGTACACATCTTCTGAACTGTTGTCCTGCGTACTTCTTAATTTTCAACATATTGAGAGCCTTGCCACGGGTGTTGCCATCAAGTACAACATCTGTAACATATAGCCATACCAGAAACATAATGCCAACACTAGGGTCTTGAGCTTTGTCCCAATCCAGTCAATGTATGAATTCTAGAATGCAAATAGATGTGTTGAAGTCGAACATGATAGAAAACTACTTGATTATTGGTCAATGATGTAAATCATTAACAGGCATGAGAGAAACCATCAATAATGATAACATCTCTCAAGGTATAATCAACAAAATCCACAAGTGTGAATAATGAAGCTGAAGTCAAATGCCCGAAGAATCATTTGATCGAAGGCTAATGCTGTAAACCTGTCATCGAATGTGAAAAACTTAACATTGAGGTATGCAAGCTCCAAGGTACTAGTAAGGAGTTTCTAGATCATCTTCCTGGATAATGAGCTAAAGTCAACAGGAAGCATTTTGTTGATGGAGGGCCATAATGTATCCCACATCATCGAAATGAAACAAAAGGATATAGTAAAGTAGCTAAGCTTGATTTAGGATTGTGGCAGAAAGGTCAGATAGTGTATAAGTAGTAAAAACTGTAGATAGGACATCCGTCAAACATATCGACGACACGACTCCGGAGTTTGGCAGCGTTTGACTCAACATGGGATAAGAGGTCATGATGATGAATTAGTATAATCAAATGAGAGGAAAAATGGATATACCAAACCCAGAAAGGCAAGTGATGAAGCGAGGATATCCCAAAACTGGCATGAGCAACAAATAAGTGTCATGTTTAAAAGTGACATGATGCCTTTACATAAAAAACAAGAGATGTCCGCTTTTATTTTTCCTCCGCTATTTCTAGTGAGTGCCCCATTATTTTTTATTGCAAGCTTGAAGGGGATAGCATATGCTTGCCATATCAGTTCATCATTTGGATGAATCCATCCTAGTAAGTTTAACAAGTCCTAGGAAGGAGTAACTCGATCTCGTCATGATGAAAAGTCCTACATTGTTTAAGTTTTACGAGTCTGACGAAGGTAAAACTTAGCATCTTTTTCATGTTTAGAGTGTTTGAAAAAGAGGAAAAAAGAAAAATCAAAAGGTCCCTTTTCGTAAATAGTCTCTTGAATTCGAAAAGATAGAAAACAATATCCATGAGAACCTCTTAGCCATTTTCGACTAAGGTATTCCTTTTTCGTACAATAGTCTATCTCAGTTTGGAAAAGGTTAAACTTATACTAAGTAGACATCATTTTGTTTACTTTGATGAGTTCGAAACAACAAGTACTCAGCAATATTTTCATTTTTCGAGAGTCAGAAAATAGTTTAAAGATGACTCTAGGGGGTCACCTTTTCGTTTATTTTTTACGAGTCCGAAAAAGCGAGAAATTAAAACTAATTGAATCAATCAAAATGAATCATCAGTACCATTTTCTATGACCTATCGCTATACAAGTGAAACATACGTTACCAATTTCGAGGAAAAATATTAAAATATAAGTGAAAAATGCCCTAATTTGGTAAAAATGTCATTTAAAAACTTATAAAAGCTCAAAAAAGTAAATCATTTTCATCATTTTACCATTTTGCAAATCAGAGAGAATTTTTACCCTATATCACCTCGAACTTCAAGTGAAGAGTATGATCAATTCTTGACACCATTCCTTGAGTCGTTTACTAGAGGTAAGAGATTTGTCCCTTTCCTTCAATTTGGTTGTATGTTTATGCATTTTCATTCATAGACTATGCTACATAGAGGGCTTAGAAAAAATTCATGTCGAGGGTGACCAGAACAGGTTTTACCCATCGAACTTGTGTTTTTCACCTTGCGGCCAACTATGGCAGCACATTGGAAGTGCAAAAAAATATAGAAAATTGTGCTGGCACAAAGTTATGAATTTTTTGGAAAATCCTTCAAGTTTAATGATTTATTTCCATATTTGTTTCCATAGAAACTCATGAAATGTTGTTTGATGAAAGTTTTACAAGTTAATCAACCAAAAATAGTGATCAAATGGAAAGAAAGAGGACACAAAGCTGAAGACCATCAAGCAACCCAGGACCCAAATTGCATTGCTGCCCTTCGAGACCGTGGACTGCTGAAATTCTTTATATTCCTGGGATTAGGAGCCAGGTAAAGTTACTGCAACATTTGATTAGTTGGTGGGATGTAGATCACCAAATATTTTTTTTCGGGACCAATAACTTGAAATCGATGTCGCATACATTTTTTTCATTACTGATTTGTCTAGAAAGGGACAACAGACTCAGTTGTTTGGTTCTTGCATTAGAGGGGAGAGCACGAACATGTTGATTTAGAGACAATGTCCAGGCACTTGAAAAATTTGAGTCAGAAGATAGATATAAAGACCATCACTAATCTCCCACTATGAAAAATCCTTCATTCTATGGCCCGAATAGATGGGGCTCAGGAGTTTCATGAAGCAACAAAATCTTATTTCCAATACACTATTGATTGTTTAAGTCCCACAATCTTCAACTAGTGTCAAAGTTTGTTGGTGAATAAGAAGTGCCAACAATGGAGTGCAAGTCAGGAAGGCTAAAACAATTCATTTTCGGATCCATCTTGGTGACATTCTTCCTCGAATGTGTGCCATTGTTCGATATCAGTGGATAGAAGTGGATACACCAATGCCCATAGATCCATAGTTGATGAGGTGGGATGAGTAGATGCCTTGGCAGGGAGGTGGTCAGCGAATGTCTTTCTCCCCATCATTTTTCAGATGGCTATGAGAGAAGCTAATCATGGTAGATGATTAGGCATACACTAGAATGAATTTTCGAGGAGATATTGGTGTTTCACTTCCACCAGGCACACAGTGGACTGATGCAGGTAAAAACCAGTTTTTAAAATTTTTTTTTGTATATATTTATTGATATTTTATACCTGTGATTTTTGCAGATGTTGGACTAGAGAGACCTCCAAGGGTTTCTCTGATAGCTAGATGAGTGGCATTCTATATACGGGATGCCCCCTATGAGGAGGGGACACACTTGATCGTTGAGATGGAATGTAATCCGAAATTCCTGACAAGGGGCATTCCATAATATGCATCAATTGATGAGGTGCCACTACGATATGAAAGTCATACTATAGGGGTACCCGCTAGACTGTGTCGGTTACTGAACTGAGTCATTAGATTTGTATTGTGATATCATGAGAAAAATGTGGGCGAATAGTCGTCTCTAGTCTTTATTTTCTACACTTATGTAAGCTTGAGAGGCCATGTGCCTCAGAACATATTTTTTGACATTTTGATGTAGTAAACGTTTTGTAAGTGCTCTCTCGATATATACACATTTTCTTTTTATATTCACTATGTGATTGTCTTTGTTTTACATATGTTGCAGATGTATATCTAATACATAATCATCCAATGTATCTGTTAATGCATTTAAATGTCTTAGAATTTGTTGATAACTAATATAATCAAAGTGTCATTCCAAAAGATGAAATCACAAATAGATTCTCAATATTCGAGGTTTTCTAACTGAATATCATCTATTAAGTTGTAGTAAAATGAGTTGTGAATCGAGATTAATGACTAACTCTCTAATTCCAAGAGAAATGGCTTCTGACAAAAGCTCTATAACCTCGCTCTATTCGGTAATTTTATTAGTAGTATGACCTAAACATATGCCTTGTAAATTCACTAACTCACCATTAGGGTGATAGATTTCCCATGTGGCAGAAGATAAATTCCATGTACTACAACAAGATCCTTCAACAAAACCAACATAAAGGTTCGATGACATCTAAAAAACAAGTAGAACACAGGTAAGAAGGGGAAAACAAGTTTGCAAAATCAAACAAGCACACCAATTTAAACTAAACTACACACTAATGAATAACACATTAATGTACAAAGTATTTACATGAAATCACGCATAATACTTCTTGAGGTAAAGCTCATTTCATGGCTTAGTCAATTGATTTCCTTCATAGTCAACCAACTCATAGGTGCTTTTTTTTAATATTCTTTTAACAATGTAAGGCCCATGCCACATTGGTTCGAATTTCCTAGCTCCCAAGTTATCATTGCCTTGATCATATAACAAGACCAAGTCACCTTCAACAAAAAAATGGGGAGTAACAATTTTACTGTATTGTGCTTTAACTCATTTATTTTGATATTCAATTACTAATGCAGTAATATGGCAAGTTTCATCAAGCCTTTCAAGGTAAAGCAATTATTCCTCCTCCAGTGAATTTCCAGGGAGTAATTTGACAACTAGTTTCAATGAAGGAAACTCACATTCAATCAGAAGGGTTGCCTCTAGACCATACACCAACTGAAATGGTGTGAATCCATTTGTTGTCTTAGTTGCAGTTCGGAATGCCCACAAAGATAAAAATAACATAAGGTTACAATATCATTTATGCATCCCAACATTACATTGAAGCATTGTAACCAAGACTTTGTTGACTGCCTCAACTTGGATGTTGGGTTACAGATAGTAATGAGTTGAGATGTCATTACACAGACCCAATTGAGAAGTAAACTATGTCATCCTATAATTTTGAAAATAAGAGCCATGGTTAATTACGATGGCTTGAGGGACACCAAATTGAGCTATGACGTGATTAAAAAGGAATTGAGCTGCACGTTTACCTTTGGAATCATATGTGGGAATCACCTCCTCCCTTTTAGTGAAATAGTCAATGACGATGATGATATAACCATGCCCCATGACCGAGCGAGGGTTACATGTGATGAAATAAATACCCCATTTGTTAAAGTGTCCAACGACAATAGCTGGGTGCAAGGGTGTGGGCGGGGTGCTCCGTTTCTAGTTATAAATATGGAAGGCATGGCATTTTTTGAGTCGGAGCATATCCCGACATGTGACCATCACACACCCTATAATGATAGTCATTTAATATTCTCTCAAATTCTTCAAGCATTAAACATCGATGAAGGATAGAATCAACACAAACATGGTACAAAGTATCCCCAATAATTTGGTAAGGTTGGGACTAATGTCAGATGTGTCGATGTTCAAAGTTAGAGAACTCTGGTTGAAAATTTTGGGTTTTGAGATAGATAATGATATCTCTTTGTAATGGATTGACAGTATTGATGAGGAGATAGTTTCATCATGAATCATCTCGTTAGGTGTGGTATATGTGGTTGCCGAAGGAAGGTCACAAATTAACTTAGGGAACAACAGTGATTTCTTTGATTTGGGTTAAAAAAATTCCAAATGGAATTTTTTTAAGATAAAAATCCATTTAGAATACTTGCCCCCTAGCAACTGATGAGTCAGAATGTATGTCATGGGGTTGTAGTCATAAATCATAGTGGTTTTTCATAGGAGAATATAGTGTTGAAAGTGTTGAACAACATGAACAACTACTAAAGCTAGTTTTTCGACATGGACATGTCAAGTTTCAGTGTAAAAGAGAATACACTCAACTAATAAATCACATGTTTGTCTCCTTCACCATCGTATTGAACAAGTACCATAACAATATTACTATCGATGGCGGACAAGTACAAGAAATAATCGTCATGATAATTTAGGGGATGTAGTAAAGAAGCACTAATGAGGGCATTCTTCAATGCATCGAAGGATTTTTGAGAAACTTCATCCCAAATGAATGGAATCCCTTTATTTAACAAATGAGTAAGTTCCTTGGCAAGTTCAGCATAATTTGGGACAAAACAACAAAGGAATTTTTCTTTCCCTTGTAAACTCTGCAACTGATGTAAAGAAGACAGAGGGGGAAATTCATGATGGCCTCCACCTAAAGGGGATCAATTTGGATGCCTTCCTTGGACATGAAACACCCTAAGGGACGACTAGATTTGACTCAAAAGACACACTTATGTGGATTTAAATGGATATTGTAGTGTTGATAGCGAAGAAAGATCTCTTGAAGGTGATCTGGGTGGTCATGATGCTTAGTAGAATGTGTTGGTGAGTCATCAAGATAAGGTTTAATGATATGCTTAATATCATGAAAGGCATAATACATCGCTCGTTGGAATGTAGCGCCAACATTCTTTAGATCAAAAGGGATTTTTTTGTAAGAAAAGGTTCCCCAAGGACAATTGAAATCAATTTTATGTTGATCTATAGAGAGAATGTTAATCTGGTTGTATCTAGAAAAATCATCCATAAAGGAAAAAATCTCACTCCCGACACATTCGTCGAAGATTTGATCTATAAAGGGAATGCGATAATTATCTTTAGGACATGCCTGATTGATATCACAATATTCAACACAAACACGGATAGTTGCTTGTTTCTTATTCATAGGAACAATATTCAAGACCAAATTTGTCGATGGAATATGATAAATGAAACCAACTTTAAGAAGTTTTTCAACTTCTCCCTTTACAGTAGCTTCCTTTCTAGGGTGCATGAGACAAAGGCACTGAAGAACATGCTTCACATCGGAATAAGTAGGAATCTTGTGCATTACTATACTCAGATCTATGCATATCTTCATATGACCAAGCAAAGACATCATGAAATTATTTGAAGAGGGTGGTATAAATCTTGATCTCATCTAGAGAATAGGAAACCCTGACATGGATATTTTCAACAATCCTTGGTTTGACAAAGATGTCAATGGGAATTGTAGTTGAAATGTTCTCCGTGTTTCCTTCAGAAAACACTTCATGAACCAAAATAGGTGTTTGAAGTGGATGAGTCGGTGCATTAGAAAGAAAGGTTTCTAGACAAGAAGAGATCTCACTAAGACTTTGGAGAAATGAGGAATGATGATGGGCATCATTCCATGGAGTTCCCTTAAGAGACATAACTTCTGTGATACTCACGTCAGTCAGAATTGTCTCAATCAAAGGATTTGGAGAATCCCAAGAACTGACCTAGGGAGATTACAAATATGCATCTAGACTTAGACTAAAATGATCATGAATTTCAAAAGTTGTTGCAGAAGCCAAAACGAAATCTTGATATTCTTTCTCTACAGGGCTAAGTGGCATAACATCGCCAAAACCATCATTTGATCAATATCGTGACAACTTAAGGGAAGAGTCTTTGAAAAGACCCGCCCCAACACTCTCATAAGGGATATCAGTATTCCCAACATATGGCACATTACCATTTGAGGAGTTGGAAGAGAAAAAGGCAAGCTAGTTGACCATGACTATTTTCCCTTGGTGAGGAAAAAAGAGCACATAGAATAAAGTGGAAACCATGAAAAAAATTGCATGGGTAGAGGTTCACTCGAAAAGGTGCAATTGAATGGAATCGTCGACCCAAGAATTGGATGAAAACCATAAGTGTTAGGTCATGACATGATCTTGGGGGTCTTCTCCACACTTCCCTTCAAATTTTGGACAATCGCCAAGAATTTTGGTAGGAACTGAAGGCCAATACAGTGAATGAAGTATTAGGTCATTTGTGAGTCTCGACACATCTGGTAACTCAAAAGTAGCTAAAAATAGTAATTGAGGATTAAAATACATGAAATGCCTTTGATAAGGTCCAAATTGAGGATTCCAACCTTGTTGGTACTGATTTTGGCCCCATAGTGGTGGATTTTGACCATAGGGATTTTGATACTGCCCTCACTGGGAGGATGTTTGACCATATAAAGGTTCAGTTTGTCCCCAAAAAGGTGTTTTTTGACTAGGAAAAGGTTGATATTCACCTGCCATAGGCCTTTGAGAACCATAGGGGAGATAAATAGACTTTGAGGAGTATTGAGCACAGGGTTACTGATGCAACGACTGACCTTGCTAACACAACAATTGACCTTGATGATGCAATGGTTGACCTTGCTACTATAATGGTTGACCTTGTTGATATAAGGGTTGAACTTGCTATTGCGAAGGTTGGCCTTGCTGCTACAAAGGTTGTTAATAAGACCCTTATTACATGTAAGGTCCTTGTTGTACAGAAGGTAGTTGTTGCTGATGGGTTCCTTGTGGAATTTGATAGGTTCTATATTGATATTGATAGGTTCCTTGCTACTGTAAGGGTCCTTGCTATAAAGGATTACCTGCTCCTAAGGGATAAGTTCCAAACGCAGACTGAAATTGACCATATGACCCAAATGAGGGATTATGATCAAATTGCATTTGGGATCATTCCTGTTGATTGAAAGGTGGGATTAAGGTTGTTGTGAACCATAAGGAGGGTATGGATGTTGGTGTAAGGAATCTAAGCTGAAAGAGGTTGCTGATAAGGAATTTGAACAAATCCAGAAGGTAAACTACCAACAGTTTGACTTGCTCCCATAATATGAGTTTGAGATCCACTCACTGTAGGTTCTACAAGTAATAGGAGGTACATATGGAGGAAGTGGTTGCGCCCCATGTGATGGGATAGGTGGTGGTACATATTTCCCACTCAATTGAGAAGGTGTAACCATTTTAGATGTTGAAAGAGGAGTTGAAGAGCCTATAGGGACATTAACTATCCAAACTATGACTGTAGGTTGAAGAGGAACTTAAGAAACCACAGTTTGAAAAGGAATTTGGGAGGCCACATTTGAAATGAATGAGCCAAAGGTAGGCATAACACCAGATGACCACATCAGATGATGGTAAAGAGAAGATGCTCTTGGAGTACCTGAAACTAAATGACCAAGAGAGTTATAACCTAGTGGGAATAAAGGTTCACTACTTTCAGGTGGTGGAGTTGGCCCGCTCCCCATATGTGGAGAGGACACATATGGAAATCCTTCAAGAGGAAAGTGATATTTAGATTCATCACCAAGAACCAAAGTATAAGTGGCTTAGACTTATGGAGGAGGATCTCGAGGAGAGGTTGGAATCTCACCTTATGATGCCATGGATGGAAATAGTGGGCGAGTGGGAATTCACCATGATTGAGGAGAAAGTTCCAAAGGTATGTCGATATTATCAAATGAACTATATGGGTGTTGAGAATATATTACCAAAGGATCATAAAGAAAATTCAGGGGAAACAAAAAAAACTTTTGAGGAACCTTACGACTTTTTGGGTCAGATTATTGAGATGATGTCAATGACTCTCAAGGTGGAGGACGAGAAGCAAAGGGTTGAATAATCGGGACAATTCCAAGCTCAAAACCTTGACTTTCATGTGACTCTAAAATCTCAGGGTGGACTCCTTGTGGTGACCCTTTAGTATCAGACTGTGAAGGGGATAAATAAGGTGAACTCGACGATTCTGCCATGATGACCTTTTCTCAAAACCAAAAGGAGAGTAGGTGACTTATTTGAGCTTCAATTAAAATTTACCATTAATAAGGCATAATGACGCCAAGGAGAACTGGATGGGTATAATATGTTCTCGTGGGCAGTAAATTTTAGAATTTAAAATAAAAAATAAATCAAAAAGGGTAATCTAGGCAAGAGGGTTTACCAAGTATCTGTGAACCACAATATATACCTTAGCTGAAACGAAGGACTTAACGTACGGCGGAAAATATCCCCAAATGTTGTGTTCAATGTATCACATTTGCAAGGCGGCTAGATCGGTTACCTATGGCTAAAGGATTACAACCTAGTGGGGTCTCCCAATATATACATGATGGTACGGGGAGCACAAGTTTTTGTTAGCATTGTCTAATGCATAATCTTTTGATGATATTGTTCCCATATACTTGCCATATGTTCCGGGATACAACATTGGAAAGTAATGATAGATTCTAGGTTATAGACGTCGGAACAAGTCTCTAGCCTAGACCTATAGATGTTTGTGTTAAGTTCCAAATGCTTCTTAGGTTGATTGAGTAAATTTTAATATTTATCTTGAATTATGTTTCAATTTTGGGCTCAAAATGATGTCACTTGAATCCCTAAGATGCAACTATATGAGAGAAAAAAAACTTTCCACTTCGATGAAATCTAGACTAGTCAAGGGAAGAAATTTCAATCAGTAATGCACCAAAAAAAGTCCATCAAACAACATGCCTTCCACTAAATTTCACTTTCTCTTTCCAAAATTAATGCTCAAAAATAAAATGACTTTCACTTTCCACTATCCTAAATGCAACTTTTCGAAAGCAAAGTGATCTTCACTTTTACTAGGATGCACTTATATAAATGATGTTTTTTCTTTGATTTTTGAATGCTCTATTTCAACTAATGCATCAACCAAAGAAACACCAAATCCAATTCAAAAGCACCTAAATGAAAATAACTTTCGCTTTTCCTTTTGAACAAATAAACAATGCAGTCCTTTCAACTAGAAAATTAAACAACGTAATTATGCTTGATTAAGAACAAAGATGATTTCTAAATGAAAATGACCTAATGTGCATTGAAAAGAAACTTTGTGAAACAAAAGCTAAAACAAATACAAACTGATGTTTTCAATGGTTTCCATAGAAAACAAGACTCAATCAATCAACAAACCAATATCTCAATGACACAACAAGCAGCCAGTGGTAATTAATTGACTTAGAAACCTTAGAACTCAATCAAATTCCACTTCAAGCACTTCAAGGTAAACAAGACTAATTTACTAATTAAACAAGAAAATGAGACAAAAAAAAAATTTAGAAAATCCACACACAAAGGATAGGAAAATACCTTTAGAGGCTAGGACACACTGAATCGTAGGCTAGAAACCCTAATTTTTCTCAAATTCATGAGATCAGCATGACTGTCATAGCCAAAAACATGTTTAAAGTGGCTTCAAAGTGATGGTTTCATGCAAACAAAAAAAATCATCATGATCACTCTCAATAATAATTTGAGGCATTGCACATATGTATTTTTATCTAAAATTCTCAAGAAGCACTTGAAGAAAGCAAAATATTCATGGATATCCTGGTTTTCAAAACCCCGGGGTATAGAGGAACTATGTCTTTTGGAATTTTCCCTTACACAATTATATTTTATATCTAATTTTGTGTTACATTAATTTTAATCAAAAAAATTATTGAAAATGGTCTATATTTGTTTTACCTCTAGTTTAGTGCATAACAAGTGAGTTCTTATTTAATAAAAAAATATTATAAGGTAAATGAGTATGATTAAGTAGATGTAGCAGAATATATACTTCTATTTCATGCATAACATTAGCAAAGAAAGCATATGTTCCATCCACAGTTCATTATTCCTTAATGGTATCCTATAACCATAATATTGATTCACATAACATGTTCATCACAAGCTATAACATTATGGATGTTTACTGACACACTCACATCCAAAAATAAATAGAGATAATGATACTTAGTAAAAATTTTGTACCATCATATAAAATTCCATTTACAAGAATTATATTGGCACATATAACATTGATTTCCCATTATGAAGAAATAGTAAACCTATATCAATATTCAACTTTCAACATTCAAATACTAAAGTACTCCAGCAAAATGCATTGTATTAATCAATTGAATAAACAAAACTAAAGGAAAAACTTATCTATTTGAAATTTGAAGGCCAACATTAACATAGGTAGATAAATGTTCCACCCAACCATACACTCTATTGTGATTATCCTTTTTATACTAGGCCACCTCAATTGAGGCTATGATACCACTAAGGAAAATTAGAACATTTTGATGGAAATCATTCTATCTTAGGACAAAAAATTACCTATCCCATTGTCTCACCACTATTTTGTTTTCTTTGAACAACAAAACTATTTTGGCGACACAATACTTTCCTTACATAGAAAAAGGAGAATACCTTCCTTATTACTCAATATTCCCTCAAAAATCTTTGAGTTCTCCCTCTAAGTGTGCATAGAGGGTCTAGATACTATCCATTAACTCCAACAACATTTACTTAGTTCTTGACATTTTTCAAGTTTTAAAGGCATCCTTGCTTGGTCATTCAACCCACACTATGCTCTCGCCAGATTCTATCCATGGCTTCTCAATCACATAGCTTGATATCTTTCTTGGATCCCTTTGCAACTTAATTGTTGCATCTCTCTATGTTCTCCTTCTCTAGAATTCACTTCTTTTCTAGGGAATTAGCTTCTAACCATTTGAATCTCTTCCTTATCTATTTTCATAATCTATACATATTTATGTAGTTCTCATCACATGAATCCAAAATGATCTCTATCATTCCTTGACCAACTTCCTAGTATGAATTAATACCTATAAAACTACTTTCATGGATGTTAGAATCAACCAAGAGAGAATGAATTTACCTCTCTTTCTATTTCTTTCTCTCATATAACCTACTTCTCTTCCATATGCTTTTCATTCTTTATTGTGTCTAGCCCCATGCATCTCTATTCAATATTCTTTGCATGAGTTCATAATGGTCACACACCATTCATGTGAATGTGAAATGGCCTCCATCATTCACCTTAGAACCAAAATTAATTATGTCATTTAGGTGATCATTGTATTGTACTATGTTGCTTGTCTTAGTCTAATAATGACAAATAATGAATCATTCCTTCTTCGTTACAGCTATTCACATACATGCCTCTAAGACTACATGAAACATAGCATCTCTACAGTCAATTTCCTACATCCAATCGTGATTTTGTTCCCTTCCCATTAACCACATGTGTGGGGGGTATAACGATGAATGAATGAATAAAAAAATCACCTCTTACCCAACACCCCTCGAGACCTGATTTTCCCCCTTATTATGGGGACATCATTATTTTCAAATAAAATGTGAGAAAATCTAGGTTTTACCACTCCTCTCACAATTCCCATGATGAAGGTACTTATCGCCTTGATTTTGTAATTGTAGAAGGTTTATATCTCCACAACCACCACATGAATTCCATGATTGGTAGTTAAGGTTTCTATATTTTTAGTAAGGAACATGGTGTTTAAGGAAACAAAGCAAAGTTTAGAAAAATGGGAAACTAAGGATTATTCAACATGTAGAACCCCCTAGTACCCTCTCACCTTTCCCATCTCCTGCTATGATAACCCCTTTTTTATGTGCTCATATCTCAGGTAGCCCTATTATTTTATTAAATTCAAGAAATATAACACTTACATTATTCAATGTACCATAAAATTTCTTCTTCATGGTGTAAATAAAGCATGGTAATTGAAATATACATGAGCCTAAACAAAATTGAACATTTAATCATAATTAAATATAGTTAATAGATGGGATTCAATACTAGGAAATTCTATCATATCCGCCTTCGAATATCACAATCATAACTTTTCTCTTCTCATTAACAACACTTCTTTTCCTCATTTTTCAGTTGTATTTGCAGTGCCATCCTATTCATTATTTTGGTATACCACAGACTTCAACATTCCAACATATTCCTACATTAATAATAAAGTAAGCATACATATTATAGCAATTATCAGGAAACACTTATCTTGTGCACAAGATTTCTCAATTCAATGATGTAAGCATATATTCAAATATATGTATGTATTTTTTATCTAATACTTATCTCTATGTATATGCATCTATCCCATATAATGGCTTCTATAGGAAATAATTAATTTCATTATCCTTTCTAACTCACCCACAAGATTTTAGCCACCATCCCACATGAAATTTTAAGTTTCCTCCTCCTTGATACTGTCACCCTCTAGGCTTAGATGTCCCCTTCTCTACTAAACAATCCCTTAGGTGATCCATCTACTACTAGACATCCACTAGTAGTATATAATGTGTGGAAATCACAGGGTTCCTTTGTCCTAACAATGGCCTTTCTTCAAGGGTTTCAATCTTCAATAGCCGTCATCTACCATGTATCATACACATAAAGTTACCATAGGTATATTCATAATAATACAACTTATAAATTCCAAGTCTAATTCATAAATAATATCATATTTCATAAGTATGAGATTCATTCTCATAGTGTTTGGATCTTGTGTGTTGCAACACCTAATCTTTCTTACAGAATTACACTCATTTTCATATTTGAGACCATTCTACCTACAATCTAAACTTTTCAATCAACCAAATAAAAGTTATTATCTATGCATATAATCATTTCTTTCAATATTTACCACCATCCATGATGTGTTCTCAAAATAATATTAACAAACTAATAATTCAATCATTTTTAGTTGTTAATCATACTCAATGAAATGGAATTATAATTCAATGTACATGGGTTACTTAACATACCTACCATTACAAGATGAAACTAAATATTTATTCCAATAAACCAATGTGCCAATACTCATGATCACATCTACTCAATCTATCTTTGTCACTTGATATCAAAATGCTACATTTCTATACCATGTATTCCACCATCATAAGTTGGAAGGTCTAGCCAACACCTCAACACATCATCTAGTCACCTCCCATATATACCTTAGGAATACTACAAGGAACTTCCCTTCTCTACTCTATATTACCTTAGTAACCCTTTCCTCTATAGACCGTGCTCCTCACTATTTGCAAGAAGGTTAAAGTATACAACACCATATAAGCAGGGAGACAATTGGACACTTGCACAGTATTATATCCTTCCATATCCATTAAAAATATGGTCTCACACATTAGCTCTATTGACATTCACTTTCATGTGTTATATAAATTCATAACATGATTGTAGGTTTTAACCCCATACAGAAATTACCTACATATGAATTCTAAAACACAGAAAATAAAAAATGCGAGAGCATAACACATAAAACACATATACACAAAGATTTTCCCCTGGGTCCTAAAACTGGGATTACTAGCTTTATTTTTCATTATATTCCCTTAAATGTTACAATACATATTTATACATGCTGAGGCATCCAATACCTTGTACCGAAAATTGTCACGTCCAAAACCATGGACCGAAAACCATAGGTAGGTTCGCCCAACCTAATATAGGGTCCAAAAAAAAAAATTCCCGGGGCGCTACCCCGGACTCCATAAAAGGGGGCTACCCGCCACCCTCAAACCCCCCAGACAGGGGGAGCTGCCACCCCCCTGCTGCGCAATTGGTACAACAAAGGGGGAGTTCTGCCCCCCCTCGAACTCCCCGGTTCACTACGTAGGTTAGTTGTGGAAAGAATATAACACAACCCAATATTCTCCCACTTGTTGTTTGATTTCCACAGGGGGCACAGGAGTGCTTAGTCATTTTTCCAGCCCTAAAACACCCATTGTTTCTCTACACTAGCAGAACTTCTCAGAGCTCACATATTTTGTTAATGCATCTACATTTGTCCACCTTTACCAGCAACACCCTTTTGTGTTCTATCATATCCCTCACAAAGTGATACTGAACATCAATGTGCTTTGTCTTTGAATGGTAAGTAGGGTTCTTTGCCAAGAAAATTGCACTTTGGTTGTCACAGTCTATCCTTATAGATCCTTGTATTAACGCCATACTTGAACACAATCTTTGCAACCAAACTGCTTCCTTGCTTGCATGAGTGGCTACCATGTATTCTACCTCTGTAGTTGATAGTGCCACTACAGATTGTTTCTTACTCATCCAATTGACTGCACCTCCAAATAGGTTAAAAACATACCCACTTGTAGATCTTCCCTGATCCAGATCTCTAGCCCAGTTTGCATCAACAAAGCCATGAATATCCAACACTCTGTCCGATCCTTGTCTTCCTTGGTAGCACAAACCATAATCACTACTGCCCCACAAATACCTAAAATCCCGCTTCATTGTTGTCTAATGCTCCTTTCCTGGTTTTGAAATAAACCTACTGAATACTCCCACTGCATGTGCAATGTTTGGTATAGTACAGACCATTGCATACATCAGGCTACTGACTGCACTTGCATATGGAACACAGGACATGTCGTCTTCCTCTTCTTGCTTCTTGGGACACTGTTCAACAGATAAATTTACACCTACATGAATAGGAACCTTCACCGGTTAACTATCCTGCATATTAAACCTATGGAATATTGTCTCGACATACTTCCTCTAGTTTAACCAGAGCTTCCTGTTTTCCTGGTCTCTTTTAATTTCCATGCACAAAATATAGTTTGCAGCACCAAGATCTTTCATGTCAATTGGGTCTTCAAATCCTGGATAATTTCTTTGTCATTTCCAACTAGCAACATATTATCCACATACAAGACCAGATAAATAACACAGTCACCAATTAATTTAAAATACACACAGTGATATGCTTTGCTTTTGGTGAAGCCAAGTCCTCGTATAAATGTATCAAATTTCTAATACCACATCCTTGGTGACTATTTGAACACATACAAAGACTTCTTTAATTTGCATACAGTTCTTTCTTACGCTTCACCGCAAAGCCTTTAGGTTGCTTCATGTAGATCTCCTCTTCTAGATCCCCATGAAGAAATGTTGTCTTCACATCCATCTGTTCTACCTCAAAACCAAAAGCAGTAGCAGCAGATAAAAGTAATCTAATAGAAGTTACCTTTGCAATAGGAGAAAAAATATCAACAAAATCAATTCCCGACACCTGGGAATAACCTTTTGCTACCAACCGAGCTTTGTAATTCTCCACCTTTCCTTCTATTTTTGTCTTCTTCTTGAACACCCATTTGCTACCAATGGGCTTCCTTCTAGCCGGCAACTCCACCAGATCCCAAGCCTCATTTTTGTGAAAATATGCCATTTCATCAACCATGGCCTCTTTCCAGAGTTTTCCATCCTCTGAATCTACTACTTCCTTCACAGTTCTG